>PVKS010024922.1:0-30498 GCA_004027875.1 Aplodontia rufa | reverse complement strand
GAGAAAGTTTTTGCCTACTCCCAAATGCTGAAGTGTTGGACCTAATTTGTCTTCCATCAGTTGCAAAGTAGCTGGTCTAATACCAAGCTCCTTGATCCATTTTGATTTGATTCTTGTGCAAGGAGAAAGATATGGGTCTAATTTCAACTTTCTTCAAGTGGCTGTCCAGTTTGTCCAGCACCATTTGTTGAAGAGGCTGTCACTCCTCCATGTAATATTTTGTCCCCGTTTGTCAAAAACCAGATGTTTAAAGATTTGAGGGTTTGTTTCAGGGTCTTCTATTCTATTCCATTGGTCTTCTTTCCTACCTTGATACCAGTCCCATGCTGTCTTTGTTACTAAGGCTCTATATTATAGTTTTAGATCTGGAATGGCAAAACCACCTGTTTCATCTTTCTTGCTTAGTAATGTCTTGGCAATTCTTGGTTTCTTATTGTTCCAAATGAATTTGAGAATTGTTTTTTTGTGTCTGTAAAGAATGACATAGGTATCTTTATAGGGACAGCATTAAATCTATAAAAGCTTTCGGTAGAATGACCATTTTTATTATATTAATTCTGCCTAACCAAGAGCATGAGACATCTTTCCATCTTCTTAGGTCATCTTGGATTTCATTCTTCAATGACTGCTATATTTCGTTGAAGAGGTCTTTGATTTCCCTTGTAAGGTTAATTCCCATTATTTTGTTTCTTTCAAGGACATTTTGAAAGGGACTGGTTTCCTGACTTCTTCTACAGTCCTAATATTATTAGTGTATAGGAAAGCTATTGATTTATGTATGTTGATCTTGTATCCTGCCACTTTACTAAATCTATTTATGAGTTCAAGCAGTTTACTGATGGAGTTTTTTGTATCTTGCAGATACAGAATCATGTCATCACCAAAAAGAGATAGTTTGACTTCCTCTCTTCCTATTTTTATCCCTTTGATTTCTTTCTCTTGCCTAATTGCTCCAGGTAGGATCTCAAGAACAATACTGAATAAAAGTGGTGAGAGAGGACAGCCTTGCTTGTTCCCGATTTTATTGGAAATGTTTTCAGCTTTTCTCCATTTAGTATTATACTATCTGAGGGTTTAGCATATATAGCCTTGACAAAGTTCAGAAATGGTCCTTTGAACCCCATCTTCACTAGAGTTTTTAACATAAAAGGGTGCTGGATTTTAGCAAAGGCCTTTTCTGCATCCATTGGTATAATCATATGATTTTTGTCCTTGATTCTGGTTAAGAGGTGAATTACGTTAATTGTTTTGCGTATGTTGAACCAGCCCTGCATTCCTGGGATGAAGCCCACTTGATCATGATGGATTATTTTCTTGATAAGTTTTTGAATATGGTTTGCTAGTACTTTATTAAGGACTTTTGCATCCAAGTTCATAAGGGATATTAGTCTGTAGTTTTCTTTTCTTGATGTATCCTTGTCAGGTTTTGGTGTCAGAGTTATGGTTGCTTCATAGAAAGTGGATGGAAGCATTCCCTCCTTTTCAATTTCTTGAAATAACTTAGTAAGGAGAGGTGTTAGTTCCTCCTCAAAAGTTTGGTAAAAGTCAGCGGAGAAGCCATCAGTCCCTGGGCTTAGAAAAGCCTGTCTTTGGTAGAATTTTAATTGCAATCTGGATTTCAGTGCCTGTGACTGGGCTATTTAGGAATTCAATATCCTCCTGATTCAATTTAGGGATGTTGTATGTGTCAAGAAATGTATCCACTTCTTCCAAGTTATCCAATTTGGAGGAGTATAGGTTTTTTTTTCAAAATATGATCTTATAATTCGTTGGATTTCCATGGGGTCGGTGGTGATCACTCCCTTTTCACTGGAGATTTTATTGATTTGTTTCATTTCTCTCCTTCTTTTGGTTAGACTCACTAGGGGCCTATCTTGTTTATTTTTTCAACATATCAGCTCTTTGTTTCATCAATTCTTTTTATTGTTTTTTTTTGTTTTCAATTTCATTGATTTCAGCTCTGATCTTGATTATTTCCTGACTTCTGCTGGCTTTGGAGTTCAATTGTTCTTCCTTTTGAAGGGCTTTGAGATGAAGCGTAAGCTTATTTATTTGGGATCTCTCTTCATTTTTAATATGGGCACTCAGAGCTATGACTTTGCCCCTTAGGAAAGCTTTCATGCGACCCAGAGGTTTCGATATGTTGTGTCTTCATTTTCATTCTCTTCCAAGAATTTTTGGATTACTTCTTTCATGTCTTCTTGGATCCATTCTTCATTTAATAGGGTATTATTCAATCTCCATGAATATGTGTGTTTTCTGTTAAGATTATTGCTGTTGATCACTAGGGTCATATCATTGTGGTCTGAAAGGACACACGGGATGATGTTTACTTTTTTATATTTGTTGAGATTACCTTTATGAACCAGAAGAAGGTCTATTTTGGAAAAGGATCCATGTGCTGCAGAGAAGAAGGTGTATTCTGCTAACGTGGGATGGAAAATTATATATATGTCTATTAAGTCCATTTGGTTTATGGAGTTATTTAGGCTGGAGTTTTCTTTATTGATTTTTTTGTTTTGATGATCTGTCTAATGGTTACAGGGGAGTGTTGTAGTCTAATTATGGAGAGTTTTAACTGGTAAAAAAAATTGAAGATTGGGGACAAAACATGCACTATTCTATTAATGCCTTATGTTACTTCTTTTTTTTTTTAAGAGAGAGAAATAGTGAGAGAATCAATTTTATTTATTTTTTCATTTGGGGTTTGTTTCTTTGACACCTAATTGTATATGTGGTACTAGGGATCGAACTTGGATCCTCACACTTGTGAGGCAAGTACTCTAATCCCTGAGCCACTGCTCTAGCACCTAATGCCTTATCTTAACCTATTAAAGCATTTAGATTTTTAAAGATTTACTTTGATAATGAATTTGTGCATAAAACATGTAGCATGCCAGGACTAGAGGGCACAATGCTAAAGAATACATTGCTTTCAAGGAGCTTAAGTATAATGTTTGATTCTTATGGTTATTCATCTAGAAATCTGAATGCCAGAATATCAGGGATTTTTCAATTATAATGAATTCTCTTTCATGTCTTGCAACATATGATTCTTACTGGATCTTAGTCGATGCTTAACCTTCAGTGTGTGGCTTAAATTCAATCTAGATGGCTTGTTTTACCCAGAGAATAGTCCATTTTAGTGAGTGCAGAATAGTTATTAAGATTTTTTACAAGAAAAGACTATAGATTTCACAATTTTTATAGATTCCATGCTAACAAAACCTAGTCAATGGCAAAATAAGATGGAATATAATTTTACATGATATTTCAAACTTTAGCTATTGTTGATCATGAGATGTCTTACAAATGAATATTAAAATGTCAACAGTTTATAGCTCATAACACATGAGGAGCCCACTGAAACCTAGGGGTGTGTGATATTGAAAGATACCTCAATGGCCTCATTCTCTGTTTGCTAAAACCTATCTTCTAATTCATTCTTATTATAAATGATGGCCTTACTTTCTCTGCCAAATGTTATATTTCTGCTTAGGGTAACTATCTCAAGAAGGTTAAACATAGCCCCAATCCTTTGTTGGAACTGATTGATTTATGAGTTGTATCCTGACTAAAGTAAAGACAGGATTCTAAGGAAAAGTAGGAAGGAATTGAATCAGTATATATATGATTTTTAAGCTACAATATATAAACCTGAGATTGTTCATTAAGAAATTGGACCAAACAAATGGAAGGTATTTTTTTTTTCAGAAAGAAGCATAAAGTTGGAATACAGAAACAACCAGACATAAGAAAGGATTTTGTGAACTTTGTTCAAAATTTTCCTGGAGCCAGCCCATATTTTAGTACCTCTATATCTGAAAGATAGCTGTAATTATTTTATCTTTCATTTGCAACCAAAAGTTTCTACATAAAAGTAAAATGAAATGCTAGAAGAAATTTTTAGTACATTACAGGCATTGAAGAGATATATATTAAAATAGAAAACATTGTAGGATTTCTGGGTCAAACGGAAGAAAAATTTATAAAGATTTGAGTTAATGTAGTAGGTGCTGCCCTAGGTTTCAGCAGTCTACTCATGCTATGAGCTGCATTTAGCTCCTTCTTAACACTCATTGTATTTTAATTCCTCCTAATATTTTATAAGTATGATTATAAATGAATTGAACCGTGTATTGTATTTATATATTTTATTATGAATGTCATCTGATCTTTATCATTACTAATTAAATAAGGAAACCCAAATAAAAGTAGGTATGGAATCATGATGAACACCTCCTATTAGCAAAGAGCATGTAAAATATTCATTGATAAGAATTTGCAAGTATTTAGCAGGAACAGCCTCACAAAGACAAGAAAAAATGGAAAAGTAAGTACTGAAATATAAATTTATCTGTTTGTGTGCTTGCTTGTTTTTTATTGGACTCTATCTCAGACTTTATCCTTAACACTAGGAAAGATGCAACACATTCTGCCTGCTTATGAAATGAAACAAGATTCCAGTTATTCTGGCCTTAGAAATATAAGTGTCTCCAATGGTCTTAAAATGCAGTGTCAGGCAATATAATGCCATGGCATGGATATTTTGTGTACAAAGAGTATAAAACCCCATGTTATATTCTAAGAAGGTTGCAGATTAATTTATAGCATTCTTCCATGTGATATATGTAAGAAACTGAATTATGACCCCTCTCAAATTCATGTGTTTAAGATTTAACTCTCATGTAATGATATTTGGAGATATGGATGTGATAAAATTTAAATGAAGTCATTAGAGTGGGGTCTTAATCCAGACTGTTAATGTGCTTATGAGAGGAAGAGGCACAAGAACACTTTTTTGCTCTCTCCTTCCAATGCTCTTACAGGGGAAAGCCCATGTAAGGACAGAGCAAGAAGTTACCTAAACCACGAATAGATGCTTTACTAGACATCAGTTTGATCTTGGACTTCTAGCCTTCAGAATTGTGATTAAATAAATTACTATTGTTTAAATTCATCTAGTCTCTTGTGTTTTGTTATGGCAGCTGAGAAGACTAATAGAATGGTTCCTAAGTTGGTAGATAAAGATATGTTCCAAATGCAGTTTGGAAACACAAAGAAACAGGATGGAGTTTTATTATCAGGAAATGAAACTTTTATGTATATAGTTTTGTTACATTTTAATTGACTAATAATATTTTATGGGGCATATTATGATGTTTTGATATGTGTACATTATGGAATGATTAAACAAAGTTAGTTATATCTATCATCTTCTATGTTATTTTGTCTATATCAAGGCTCATGAAATATACAGTATATTGTTATGAACTAAAGTCACAATGCTTTGTAACTATTCTCAAAAAATTATTCCTTCTGTCTAACTATGTACCCTTCAATGAATGTCTTCCTGTATGACCCCATTCCTAACTTCTGGCAGCCACTAATCTACTCTTTACTTTAATGAACTCAGCTTTTTTCAGATCCCATATTAAGTGAAAAATATGGTATGTCTTTCTGTATCTGACTTATTTCATTTAGCATGATGTCCTCCACATTTTCTCAAATGATACATTATCCCTTTTAAAGCTGAATAGTATCCAGTTGTGCATATGAAATGAAGTTTTGACAAACAACTGCAATTACTAAATTATTTTTGATTCTCATGGTTGCTTGTATTGTATATAATGTTTCACAGTGAATAGAAATAAAGTTTTCATGAAACATCACTAACAAGTTCCATTTTAAACACTGGGTTTAGATAAGAATTCAGTCAAATAATGATGCTCCCCATTCACATTTTTGGTTGCATTTTTTTCATTTATTTCAGGTTTGCATTTTGGTTGGGAGCAGAGTAGCGTGGTGTTTGTCATTTGATTTGGGAAGACAGAATTTTTAACTTTGAAGAATTCTGGCAACACTGTTATCTCTTGAATTATTCTTTGCCCTGTGTGAAATTGGCCAGCCAGTATATGCTAATATTTAGCACAAGTACCCTTCTTCCAATATTATCAGATTCCCTTTAGTTAGATTGGATTTTTAATTATCATACACATCCAATTTTGTGGATCAGAAAATTCAGGATGCTTTCAAGTCAGGTAAGGATGTGGGAACCTTCATAGGATTGCACAGGCTTCTCCTCTTCAGTCATCTCTACTCTTTCTACTGCTACTGCACAGTGGTAGCAAGAAACATGGCTCATCTCCTGCTGCTTTGCTCCTTTGGCTCCACCTACCACGAGCTACCACTTCTCAAACTTTATGTGCACACACACCATCCCGGTACTCTGACAAATTCTGTATTTTGATTTAGCAGCTCTTAGGTGGAAATCAATTTAAAATCAAACACATTATGTTCAACTGAAGAATTCTTTCAAAAGTAAAGAAAAGCCCTCACACTACTATCATTAACAAAGTCTCTTGTATGTCAGGAAAATAAAAGGTACATAGGCCCTTCATCCTTGATTATTTATACTCAGCATCAGTATTCTGAATAGTTCTTTTTTCTTGATTTAGTCTTTGACTTCATTTGGGAACCAGAATAGCATACTATAATTTATTAAAAATGGTTCACATATTTTAGAAAACAATGGTGACACTAATGTAAATACCAGTTTTGTACTCTTTTAAATATACTAACTTTTTCTAACATTTCCTATCTGCTGAGACCTTATAAGCTCATTGTGAGTTGCAGGGATCATGGCATCTCTAAGTCTTTAATCATGAACTTTGGAATTCATTTGCATAGTCCAATTTCATTGTTTGAACCAAAAGAAATTATTGTATATTTACAGATACTAGATTTTCAAAATGTTAAATTGTTATAAATTTAATAAAACATGCCTTATATGTTTGACTATTTTTAAAATATTCAAAGTGATAATGCTGAGACATTGAAAAAATTCAGATTCACATACACCACTAGATTTGAAGGACATTTTAGATACAAATTCTTCATTAATTATCTTCTATTTAATTAAAAGGAAGAGACTAATATCTTCAGATTATATGGAGTAAATTATTTTGAGACTTCACAAATTCATCTGGAAGCATTCAATGTAGTCTTAGATTATTTAACAAGGACAATTAACATCACTAATATTTACCTCGGGGGGGAAACACAGCTTTAACAAAGTGTAATTTTGCTTCTTGAGTACTTTCTAGATATTCTGCCAAACTAACAAACCACCTGGAATAAAGATGAGGAATCAAAAATCTCTGCTTCTATTTGTGAGTGATGAGTATACAATGTAAAAGAGAGATGATTAGCCAGTAATTTGAATTGAAAATTAAAATCATTGTAGTTCACTTTTATTTATATTTTATTAATACAATACTCTAATTGCTATATAATATCATGTATCCAAAATACTAAACATCTTCAAATAATTGTTTCATTTACATTCAGTACTTTCATGCAATGAAAACTATAATTTAAATACAGTATCACTGTCTTCACATGTATTACCACAGAGTACTTCATAAATGTTGGAAGTCAATATAAATCTTTACATTTCTGTGCATACAAATGTGACCTGTGTGTGTGTGTATCTCTCTACTAAGTTAATTTTTTGATATCTTAAAATAAATATAAAAATGATACACTTGCTTTTACAAAAATATATGTATGAATTTTGGTTCTTTAAAAACTAGGTAATTATTATAACTAAATGTATTTTTCTTGATTTCATGTTTAATCATATTGGCTAACTAATATGCTTTGAAGGTGACTATTTCATCAAATTGATTTTGAAAAATGTTGTGCATATTATAATTATGGATCCATATAGAGAATAAGTTTAGGAATATGATACATTGTACTGTAATACTTATTTTCCGAAAGACAAGAAATGAAACAGAATTTGAAATTTTCACAAACTTGATACAAACCTTAACATCACTGGTCATCATCTCTGCCTCCTTGCCTTAAAAATTCACTCATGATCACAATAATGAGCCTGTTCAACAGAAAGTGCCAACGTTCTTCCCTAAGAAAGAGGAGATACCATCTTTGAAGATGCTGTTTCCTAAACAAAAACTAAACGTTAAAAATATAAATCAGGAAGTCAACCATAAAGCCGCATGTGTGATGGTAGCAAAAAAATATGCCTTTAGACATGGGGAAAGAAGGAGCTTTTAGCTTCTTTACTCAGGAGGATACCATTGATTGATCAGTTGATTGCTGGTTCATGATTCTACTGAGAAAATTTTCTTTTCAGTCTCAAGTAAAGAACTATTTTGTAGTGAAGAATATTTAGTCACAGATAAAAATATGTGATAAGAGTGAACAGAAACATCTGTTATAATTTTTCTCTAAGTAGCAAGTGAGAAAATATTCAACTGAAAATTGAAATTTGTTTTCCCTTGTTTTGTGGAATACAATGACACCAACAATGCATTCTTTGTATACTTGTTTTAAAGGTCTTGGTTGCAAAGGTCAAAATTTGAAGATATCAAATAATTTCATAAATGCTGAAAGCACTTTTGCTCTTATTTTTACCTTTAAGTATTGGAAAATACTCTTTTAGGATCAATTTTAATTGGCATGGTGAACCCTTGATTTCAAAATCAAAGTGATATGTTAAAAAAATAGGTAATTGCTGGCTGTCTACAAAGTATGCAAATAATAGTGTGCATCCTGAAGGAATCCAAATGTCATTTCAGCTCATCTCAGACAGGTATCAAAGATTTCTCCATTCCACAACTGAAACCATAGAACACAGTTAATCTGTGTATTTTAGCTATTGCATAGCATAGGACCAAATTAATAATTATTCTGAGCATATCAAAGATGACTTAAAGTTTTGTTGTTTTCTGCACGTTTCTATAATGTTGCATAATAAATCTCATAATGCTTGCTTCAAATTGTTCCTACTGTGAAAGTATAAAAAAAGAAAAGAAAGATGAAAAAAATGTAGACATGGACATGACATTCAAGTTGACTTTCCTATCTGTCTATAGTTTATTTCTCTTGGAAAATGTTTATCTCTATTAATCAGCCAAATCTCAAAGAAAAAGCATTCTGAACAACAGATTCATATTTATAAAGGAATCAGTCTAAAGCCTTGTAAAGAACATTTGTTCTTGTTTATAGGAAGAAGTAGCAGACAATGAGACAAACTAGTGCTTGGTCAGTAGGAAAAGCTTCCTTCCTTTTCCTAGAGCTGGATGAGGACATGAAGGCCCAGAGTGAGAAAACAAAAGTGGGAAGGTGGACTGAAAACAATCATAGGTCCACTAAGTATTGGGGGTCTGACCCCTTTTAGGGGTTCTCCATCTCACCATAGAAATTATGCTGGGTTGACTTTACAATTTCCTTCATCTTACTGAGCTGAGAATCAATTTCTATAACTAATCTTGATTTTATTCCAGAGATGACACTGAACAAATACACCACCATTTCTAATCATGAAGGTTAGGCATCTTGTGAAGCTTAGCTAAGATATTTATACTTAATTAAAAACACACAAAATAGTCATGGCAGTTTGGAAATACTTCATTATGTCACAAATAAAAGAACAGAATTCTTTTTCTGAAAAGTTTTAAGTACATTAGCTTTCATTAGTACATTTATAGTTTGAATTAGGGTAGCAATAAGCTTTTGGGTAATTTACAGTGCAAAAATAGTCTCTGAATCAAATATTATTTGAGAAAAGCACATTTATAAAATTTATTTTGTATTAAGAAAAAATAATGGAAATTGTTAAATATTAAATGTTTCCTGAGACAAAATCAGTTACAGGCCATGAGAGTAGCATTTAATATAAATAAAATGTTTAATAATAGAATCATTGTCTGTATGCAATATTTCATTTTTATTTTCTTGAAAATTACAATACTATATAAAAATATTTTAAATATATGCAATGTTTTTACTTACTACAAAGAGCTAAAATTTCATGAAATGTCATATTTAAACCTATTTCTTTTTTTTTTATTTTTGAACAACCTTACAAGATTTTAACAAAATAATATAAAACGTGTATATATTCTGGATATTGCATTTATTTCTTGATGGTTTTCTGTGAATCCCATGATAATGCATCTCCCAAATCTCCAAGTGCAGGAGAATAATTGACTAACAACCCCAGCTTCTGAGGGCTAATATGTATCACCCTGCCTGTATGGAGCTCACACTTCCCACAAGCTGCTTTAAACCAATGACTAAATATGGTAGGCAAACTAAGATAGGGTATTTCTGAGAGACTTAGTTTTTCTGAACATTTGGTTTAAGGGCTCTCTGAGGATTTTTCCAATTCTTACTGACCTTTTCCTAGAACTGCAGGCACTTCTACAAAACCATCTTTCTTTCTGCCTTCTCTCTTTCACTTAGAGCCAGATTTTCAGGGTCAGCCTTTCTTATTTCCCTTCTCAATTGTCTCTCACTGTTGCTTCTTTTAAAAAGTTCTTGAACTATTTGATACCATTAGAATTTCTGCTTCTCCAAGGATCTAGATCAATATATCTGCTATATGCCAGGCAGTTTGATAAGTGTCATGAGAGATCACTGTTTAAAACAAGTCATTGTTCCATCTGAGCCTCTTATCAGTTGTGAAATATTTATTTCAACAGTCTGTCATGTAAGTTGATGAGCTTTGATTAAATGGTTGCCAAGAAACTTGAATTGTAAAATTCTGTGACATTCACTAATGAGATTATTAGTTAACACTGTGGTAGATTAAAGATGGCCACAAATTATTTGCCATTAACTTAAACAAAGAGCTGTGTTTATCTTTTCCCTATGGTCATCAGAGCTGGTCCTATATGTGCTTAAATTATAGAATGTGAAAGAAGATAACTTTTCTGGCTAAACTTTAATAGGGATGGGCAGTTTCTACCTTCCAGGTATACTGGAGAGAACTGAGGCTTCATGTAGAGAGGAAACGTGGGAAAGACTACAGGATAGAGAACACTGATAGTAGTCACAATGACCAAGCACAATTACCATCACACTGCAATTGTGGGAAGTACAAGTGAGCCCAACAAAGGACCTGACAGTTAAACCAAGATAATCAACACAACCATGAAATGTATTTAAATGGTGGTGTTTAAGTACCTAAGCATTGAGATAGTTTGTTATATAAAAATAGATACATATTCTATCTCCATAATACAACTTATATAATTGTATTATTTATTCTACAAGTTATGTAATTCAAATAACTTACTGAAGTTATTTTAAATATAAATTAAAATGTATATTTAATGAAAAGTATTCCCATGGCTATAGAGACATATGTATATATACACACATGTCTACACATACTTAAAAATGTATATAACCAGTATATGTGTGTATATGTATATGTGTACATGTATTTGTATACATGGGCACAGTATGTATAAGTAAAAGGGTTTTAAATTATAAAGCAAAGACGGTGCCTACCGCGCTGGTAGAAATATATCATGTCATTAGAAAGAAAGAGACCATGGTTATTGGGAAAGCTAGTTTGATGTTCCAGGGGTAGGCAGGATTTACCTAGAGCCTTAAAGAAGGAGTAGGATTTTAAAAACAGAAAGAGAGAATATGGGGTAATGAAGGGATTTGAGGGACACATTTTTTACTGTGGTTCTACATCAACCTAGCAAAATATACCATGAGCAAATATAAATAATCTGTGTTAAATAACATTCTAATTGAAATAGAGTTTTCTTCATACAAATGATAGTTTATAGTATTCTTATACTGCATAACTTATTATAATATGGCTGGCACCTGCAAGAAATAAAATCTCACATTTTTCTCTGCCTATCATTTTAGTTTTTTTTCAATCTCCATGAAGTGTTTTTGACTGGATATAAAATGTATTACCACATTTATATTTCATGTACTAAAATTTCATGATTTTATTTTTCATGTCAGACATGAAAAGTATGTTACTTTCATGACTATTTGCTGTCCAGATTTTTGAATGATGTTAGAGACCATCATGGCATTTTTACCTTTTATAAGATTTAAATATATTAACTCACATATTCCTTTTAATTAAGCAACCCATATCTCCTTCCAAAGGCAAAGATAATGCCATGGCACACTGAAGCCTCTCTCACCAGCTCAAGACAAATGAAAGGTCCACCATTACCCAAATTTGTATCCATGACTTCACAGTGGTGGCTCAAAAAGCTCAAGGTGAATTTATTTACACTGTGGGAATCTATAAATGTTATAAAATTATTTGGTTTTTGTTTTTCCTGGAGAGGAGGTAATTAAACATTTACCAACTTACCATTTAATGTTTATTAATAGATAAATTAAAGATTCACCTATAAGCAAGAATTTCTGCAATTATTTTATTTCTACAGTACTTCATTGTGGTCCATTGTAGTCTTTGATGTGAATTCTCAGAGCACACTATTGCTCCTGAGACTAGGCCCTGGAATAACTACTTCCCATTGCCAATTGCATTTTTAATAGTCTTAAAAACCTCACGATAGACTGAGCTCTAGTCTTCCCTCTTTCTTCCACAGAAGATTACACTGTGTTAATAAGTAGAGACAAGGGTGCAGCCTCCTCCTGAGCTTGCCACTAAATAGGCACTAGGAGGAGAACAAGTAGATGTGGAAAATCAAGCTCCTCATCATTGCACTGTGAATGCCTCTCTAACCTGGATTTGGTAAGAACCAGCAGTAATATATAGTCATTTATTATATTTCTTTTTTCTTCCATAATTATATTCAACCTTCTAATTCAAAACCAAATTCATTAACCTATCAGTAAGTCCTACAGCATTGTCGTTCACACTAATTTACTTTCAATTGCCCCATTGATTGAAATCCTTTCTGCTTCAGGTTTTCTTACATGGCTTGTTACAGATCACTCCTTTTTTCTGTAAACTTGCTTTTATACTTTTTTGGGTTTCAATTTTACAACACTTTGGCTTTAAATGCAAATGTATGTGTGTTGGAAAATCTCCCCTAATTCTCCCAATTGGTCCTTCCTACTTCACTGTCACATCAATGACTATGTTCTTTCTATAGTGAATGCCTGAACTATACTTAATTAGCTCCATGAATTTCCATGGAATGTGGAAAACTTCTATAAGAAGTCATTTTTGCTCTTGTATGTTCGTAACCAGTGAAAGGCAAGACAGTATGGCAGAGGGTGACATAACAGAGCTGGTGATGAAAACCACTCAGTGAATACTTGCTGAAAAAAAAGAATAAAAAGCCACCACAAAATCACAAATGAGCTTCAGCTACCAATGAAGCGTTTTGTTTGTTTGTTTGGTTGGTTGGTTGTTTTATTCGTTAACACAGAATTACGTTTAGGAAGGAATTGTTGTCATACAATCACGAACACATGCATAATGACAGCAAGCTGAGGCTGATGCCAGTCCATGATCTCCCCCATTCAGGTTTCCCCCAATCCCATGTTTCCCCATATTTTACCCCCATGTTAGTTGGGCTTCACATGGAGGAAGAAGGTTCCACACTGGGTTGATAAAGCCCCTACTCCCACTCTCCAGCTGCCTTAATGTGCCTCTTATTCCCTCCTCACTTTCCTGCTCCCCTCCCTTCATCCCCCAGTGTCATAGGCAAGGTTCCCTTGCTTATGTAATAATTTACCCATGTTGAGGTTATTATTAGCTTAGCCAACTTGCAGTCTGTTTCCTATTGTATTCTAGCTTCCACAAATGAGAGAAAACATTTGGCCCTAGAGTCTCTGAGTTTGGGATATTTCACTCAGAATAATTTTTTCCATCTCCATCCACTTGGCTGCAAATGCCATAATACTGTTCTCTCCGATCTCAGAGTAGAATTCCATTCTACGTATATACCACAGTTTTTTAATACACTGGTCCAGTAATGGGCATTTGGGTTGGTTTCATAGTGTAGTTATAGTATATTGAGCTGCTAAAAACTGTGATGAAGCTGTATCTCTGTAATAAGTCCACTGTAGTTCTTTTGGGAAAATACTCAGGAGTGGGATAGCTGGGTCATAAGGCCTAGTTTTTGAGGACTCTCTACACTGCTTTCCAGAGAGGCTGTACAAGCTTTCAGTCCCACCAACAGTGTGACAGTGTCCCTCTCTTCCCACAACCCCTCCAGCATCTGTCATTCTTTGTATTCTTCATTTTTGCCACTCTGACAGGAGTGAGGAGGAATCTCAATGAAGTTTTGATTAGGATTTCTCTGATTGATAGTGGTGTATTTTCTTCTATTTTTAATGGGCCTTTTGGAATTCCTCCATAGAGAAATTTCTATTTAGCTCACTAGCCCATTTATTGGTTTGATTATTTGTGGCTTTGGTGTTCAGCTTTTCTGAGTTCTTTGTATATTTTAGTTGTTAGCCCTCTGTCTGAGGTGTAGCAGGCAAAGATTTTCTCCCATTCTGTCAGTTCTCTCTTGACACTCTTGACTAATTCTTTAGCTGTGCAGAAGCTTTTTAGTTTAATTTATTCTTGGCTTTAATGCTTGTATTATGGGAATCATGTTAAGGAAGTCTGTACCAACACCTATGTCATGTAGTGTTGATCCTATATTTTCTTCAAGCAATTGTATAGTTGTTGGTTTAATTTCCAGATTCTTGAACCATTTTGATTTGATTCTTGTGCAAGGTGAGAGGTAAGGATCCAATGAAGTCTTATGTCAAATGTCAACACCCCAATTTCATTGTATAGCGTGGTATCAACATTGTGAATGGCATTGAGCACTTTGAGCACAACGTCATGATGTAATGAATTTTTCACTGAATCTTACTTGGTGATCTTTTTTTTTTTTTGAGAGAGAGAGAGAAAGAAATAATCAATGTTATTTATTTTTTCATCTGTATTTTGTTTCTCCAATAGTTGTGTATGTGGTACTGGGGTTCTAATCCTGGTCTTTGCACATGCCAGACAAGCACTTTAATTGCTGAGCCTCCAGCCCCCTTGAGGAACTTTTATATTCTTTTTTTTTAAGAGAGAGGACAGTGAGAGAGAGATAGAGAAAGTGAGAAACAAATTTATTTAGCTTTCCACGAGGCCTTTGCTGCTCTGAGACTTCACTGCGTATGTGGTGCTGGGGTTTGAACTCACGTACTCCCACATGCAAGGCAGGCACCATAACTGCTGAGTCACCACTCCAGCCTTGGAACTTTTATATTCTTAAATTCCCTAGAATTTAGTGGATATGTCTATATTTACATATCTATATGTGTTTCTTTATGTGCATGTGCGTATATATATTAATATATGCATAAATATACATATAAAATCTTCCTTCTCAATACTAAACTGAGAAAATATATGTACATCATTTTTTTTAAAAAACTGTTTAATTACTTTTTGAAATGAAAAGGTAATTCACAAAGTCAAATTTATATAAGTATACATTCAAAAAGTATTGCAAAACCAGTAATGGAAAATGCTACTTATTGTAATCTATGCATTTGGTTCCTCCTACACTAGAAATTATGCACATATGTAAAACAATTGATAAATAAACAAAATCATTGCTGAAGTTGATAGCTCAATGTGGGAAAAACAATGTTATCTAGAACACTTGTTAGCAACTAATGGATCAGAGGATTTTTGTAAAGAATTAATGACTGGTATTTCTTGACAATATCCATCTTTCCCATAATTTTTGCAAAATATATATTTGGAGTCCTCAATATATGACATAAAATTTTTAAATATAGTTTAGTAATAGATGCTCACCCAGAATGTATTTGTTGGGAAAGAAAGAGGTGAATTTATGACTTGGTAATTAACTATACTGTGTTGGGCAAGTAGAAAGGAAGTTTTCATAAAAATAGAGATAAGAAACTTCCCACCTTTACAACTGGTATCACCTAAGAAAGACAGGAAGAAAGATGCACTCTGAGCCAACATGTTGATTTGATAGATTAGGGGAAACAAGTTTCCATTTCAATATTTTCTACTGATTTATATTTAGAAATTAGGAGGAGATGAAAATATTTAGGTCATGCTATTAATTCAGTCAAAGAAAAATTAATATAATAAGTTAGTTATAATTTTAGACAAGTTTAAAGAGAAGCTCATGTTACAGAAGAGAAGCTTTAAAAAATACATCACAGTAAAAAGAAGTTGTACCTCTTTCATATGATTCAACCAAAATGTTCCATTGCAACTCATTAAAACAGAATTGAGAACTATCTCAAGCTTGAATTCCTTAATGATCAAACTCTTTATCTTTATAAGTTCCTGTATTTACAAATGAGGAATATAGTGCACAGTGTAAACCAGTAGTCACACTTACCCAGAATAAAGTCAAAAAAAGCTTGAGAAGTTTTTAGGAAATGGTACAGAGGATTGGTATCCACTCCTATCAGCTTAGCATAAGGGTTTCACAAAGTGAGAGCAGTATCAGCCTAGCACCTTCCTGTTGGTTGATACCTTGTTAAACTAGTCGTCAAAATGCTATAATCCTGATGAGGATTCATGCAGAAGTGTCACATGAAAAGCCTTAATTACCTAGGGACACTGTGGTAGCACTGTAGAAGACAGATGCTAACAGAAATGGCAGATATCCACGCTTCCAAACAAAATAGGGAACTGGTAATGTGCCTTCAAAAACTTTAAATGCTTTATTTTTTTTTCCTTTGGACTAACAAGAAAGACATCAACAGATTAATAAATTATACACATTAATAAAGAAAAACACAAGCAAAAACTTTCAGGAGTACATTTAGAAACTCACAAGACACTCCCAGAGAAAATACTATTTAAAAACTATTTTAAATAGGAAGAAAAAGCTAAATAAATATAACCAGTGTCATTTTCAGACCTTCTTCACTTCAAGACTGGAGAAACTTGTCCTGATCAGGGTGACACAATCAGAGTCGTCATTTCAAGTTGCCCAGGCTGGCATCTGGGCAAGGACAGCCACCTCACAGATCTTGATTTCATCTGGCAGCAGTTGTACACGGGCAGCTCCTTCTCCCAAGTCCTCCACCTCAGTGCCTCTTTCCCTCACCCACCTGGGGTTCCAGGGATGCTTCAGGTGGGTGACTCAGGATGGGCAGAGAGCAGCTAGCGACCCAGTGCAGGGCATGCAGCAGGGACTCCTGGGGTTGCGCTGAGAACCAGGGACCCCTGACAGCCCCCATCCAGCCCACAAGTGGCTGGGTCAGGCTCCACATTGCTGCTTTCGCTTTCCTCTCCTTCCCACCATCACAGGAAGGTGGGGTAACTCTCCACCCTCACCCCCTAGGCCCAGCAGAAGAGGAGGCAGGCAGGAGAGGACTATATCTGCCCCACCGTGGCAGATATTGAGGCCAGTAGTTTGATACTGCTGCTTTGGGCAGTTTGGTGGCTAGAAATCAGGAGGGCTTGGGTAGTGCCCCCTGATAAGCAGATAGTTGTCCCTAAGGCACAGTGGGAGGAAGGCTGTTTCAGGACCTTCACAGTTGGAAACAGCCACAGCCAGTGTTTACAACCCTCTTGTAGAAGGATGAATAGGAATGCAAATTATTCTTTTCAAAAAGAACCTAAAATGTTTTGGCAAAATAGGATGACTGTAAATTAGTCCAGACCACATATTTTTCATTGTTTTCTAGTGACCATCTCCCTTACAAGTTCTCAGGTTTTTCTGTCTCTGATACCAAAAATAGACAGAGAGCTCCTCCAGGGAAATATGATGCTGCTTGTAAGTCTTCTTATAAGCACCTGCACACAAAGTAGGCACAGCAGGTGGTTTTATTGAATGAGCAGACTGCCCTGACAGGAGAAGGTAGTTAGCTGGGCATTTCCCTAGGTCAAATACAAATCTAATATTCGAAACAGTATTTTTGTTGTCTTATTTTCTAATTCCAGCATTTGATTGGGAGGATGTATGTCTGCTTTTTATTTTTTATTTTATGTTTTCCTTTTCATTTTAGCTCTAGTAACCCAAAGCACAGGAGCCATTCACCTTCCACTTTAAGCACTTTTACTTCAGGAGATACAAATTCCTGTCCTGAACACAGTGCATATCAGAGTCATTGGGTCACTGTAGTCATCACATCTCCTAAAGGCAACACTTTGTGTAGAGAAAAGCATGCTAACCAGAAGTAAGTCTGATTCAGCACCACCCTGTAGTTTAGAGTACCTGTTAGAGATATGGGGATCTGTGTTTCTACCAAGTTAAGTCTTCAGAATCTGCATTATTCTGCCATCTCCATAAGATTTTCTTATCTATAAATGTGAGTTTTTAATCTTCAACAGTACTGCCTTTTTAGACCATTTGTTTGGGACCTTTGTATGATATTTAGTAGTACTACTTTTTGTGTCTGTCAAATATATGCAAGAAATACCATTCTCAGTTATAAAAACTGACACTGTTTTCAGATATTTCCCAATATCCCTTTAATGGCAAATGTGAGAAATATTACTACAAAGTATCAAGAAGAAGTATTCTGATGATTAAATTTCCCTTTTTCCTTCTTTCATTCTTTTCTTTTATTTATTTATTTATTTATTTATTTATTTGCTGGCCTTGAATTCAGGGACTTTTTACCCCATTAATCTATATCCCCAATCCTTTTTTTTTTTTTTTTAAAGAGAGAGGGACAGTGAGAGAGACAGAGAAAGAGAGAAACAACTTTATTGAGTTTTTCACATGGCCTTCGTTGCTCCAACACTTAGTTGTGTACATGGTGCTGGGGTTTGAACCCGGGTCCTCGTGCTTGCCAGGCAAGCGCCGAAACTGCTGAGCCACCGCTCCAGCCCCCCAATCCTTTTTTTGAGATAGGGTCTCACAAATTTGATTAGGATCTCACTAAGTTGCTGAGATGGATTTGAATATTCAATCCTCCTGCCTCTGCCTCTCTGTTTTCTAGGATTAGCTACATGTGCCACCATGCCCAGTAAGAACCTAGATTTTTCTTCCAGTTCCACTGAATTGAAAGAATATTAAATACCTCACTGATAGAGCAGATAGCTGTTTTTCTTAAGGTTGCCAAAGACTCACTAATGTAATCATCGTGAACTATCAATTGTTTTCCCAAAAGTCTCTACTCCTAACACCAATAAAACGTGACTTAGAGGGCTGGATGGTGACTTACTGATTACAGGACTTGTCTGGCATGCATGAGGAAGTGGATTCATACCCAAGCACTATGTACATAGCAAAGTGACCAAGTAAAGAGGGCCACATGAAAAACTAAATACAATTGATTCTCTCTAGCGCGTGAGCACCCGCAGTCCTCTCTCTCTTTCTCTCTCTCTCTTAAAAAACAAACAAACAAACAAAAATCATGACTTAGGTGGTAAAGCTTCAACATGAGTTTTGGAAGAGACAAGCACTGTGATCAAAGTAGAGACAAAGGAGATATTTATAACTTGCAAACAAATTCTATAATGCCTCAATAGTTGGATTGTATATCAACTGGATTTCAGAACTCAAAAAATAAAATCCACCACCACCACTACAACAAAAGAACCCAAAAAGCTTTAATGAGGAACCCAGAATTATAGAAGAGGGCCATTCATGTAGAAAGAACAATGCAACAAGTGAATAAGGCATTTAAAGTGCAGATGATGATGAATTGTGATTCTTGTTTTCAATGTTTAGTGTGAAAAATTCTCTACAACTTTCTTCAAAATAACTTAGAGCTTGAGTTTCAAATTTTGTATATTATATATACACATGTATATATATATATTAATATATGTATACATATACATATGTATATATGTATTTATCTATGTATATGTGTACATATATTATTATATATAGTATATATATAAATTTATATATATAAATATTTGTAAAATATAAATAAATTTATATATATATATATTCATTTATATAGATATTTCCAAAACCTTTGTGTTTACTCTCAGTAGTGGACTGAATATACCTAATTTCTTTGCATGAATGAAGAAATACAGTTGAAAATTTTTATGTTATTTATCTATTTAAAGAGAGAGTGAGGGAGAGAGAGAACGAGAGATTCAAATGAATTTATTTTTCCATATGACCTTTATTTCTCCCACACTTAGTTGTGTATGTGGTGCTGGGTTTTGAACCCGGGTCCTCGTGCATGCCAGGCAAGTGTGATACAGCTGAGCCACCACTCTAGCCCATGTTATTTATTTTTAATTCAGAAAAATAAAGTTTGATATAGAAGTGGAGCAGATATCAAGACTTCTTAGGAGAGCCATTTAAGTTGCAATTAGAATCTGGGGCATTTGAAGTCACTGGATTGTTCTCTTTTCATATCTTGACCCATGCCATGTTCCACTAGTCCAAATATTTAAAATAGAGAATTCAGTTTATAAATTTTAAAACTGGTAAGATTAATGGAAAGAACAAATTATGAAATAGCAGCATATGGTGATGAAGAATTTATGTTGAATAAGGAAGGTTTGGGTTACTTATTTGGGGGGTAATGCTATTTATATAAACACCATTTCTTAAAAAAGCACTAAGATGCACAATCATATATATATGTTTATATATATGATTATATATGTTTATATATACATATATGCATTTATATATACATATATATGTTTATATATACATATATATATAAAGACTTTTATATGTTATGGGGAGAAATATAGAAGAGTCAGGACACTGGTGTGTGGTTGATGTGAGGGTGATTCTGGATTAGGATCTGGGCACATCATTTTGTTACTACGTATGCATTTTTGATTGTTCAACAAAGCAACTCCTCAATAAAATTATAAAAAGCATTGAAGTGTTAATATTTCATTATCCAACATTTTAATAGTCATTGTTATGATACTCTTCCACCTGTAAGCATTGCAGAATGACCTTGGTTTAGAAGAGATCCTAGATTCATTCTTCATAGTTTCCCATTCCCATTTACCACTTAAAATATTCAGTTAAAATAATAGAGATTTTATTTCTGTATACAGCACATCAGACATTTCAGCATGTAATGTATCACAGCTATAATATTAGTACATTAAATATATATTTTAAATGTTTTATTATAACAGTAGTAAAATAAAAGATATATAGGCAGAAAGATATTTTTTAGGGGAAAGACTGCTAGAAGTGTTTATGTAAAATGTAATTTTTTCAGAGCCTGTGACAGACTGAAAAATACACATTGCTGTATTGTTTTCTGATTTTCCCTTATGAAAGTAACAATCTATGTGATATCTTTATTAAACACTGATCACCATGTGCTTTCCGCAATAAACTTTCTTCTAAATTTTATCATAACTACTATGAAGTGTTTCTAAGAAAGATGTTGAATAAAAGAGAGAAAAGATTAAATTATCATAAAGTAAAAGTAGATCAACAACACTGAAATTATGCATAAAAAAGATCCCTAGTGCCTAGTTTCAATTAATGAACAGTCCATTGATAGCATATTGTATATAGAGATCATAAACTGCCCTTCCACCAAAAATGAAAGCTTGGATTTATCAATAACATTACATAATCTGGAAATACTAATAATGGTAAATTTTAAATGTGAATCTGATCTATAAAGTCACTAAAATGGGGAGAAATGGCATTTAGAAAACAATAGAAAGACCAGTAGAGGAAAGAGAAACAACAATGAGTGGTAGGATACTTGGGGGTGAATTAGAATAAGCTCTATTGCTTGCCTCTACAAAAATGTAAATGTTTAATCCTATTGTCAAATATATGTAAAAATAACTAGGAGTGATAAGAAGGGAGGAGAAGGGAAAACATTGGAACTGAGTTAAAACAATGTACACTCCAAGCATTTATCAGTATGTTACTGTATGTAGGATTGCCATGTATATTAAAAATGTTTCTTCATAGGTCACTATGAATTATGTCACTATACTTGAGTATTTCAAGAAAAACATATGACCCAAAAAGAGAGGGAAGAGACCAGGGTATTGGAGGAGTGAGGTGGGAGGGTACTGGGGCGGGTATTGGCCAAATTGTATTGCTGTATTGTGTGCATCTATGAGTATATGACTGCAAATCCCATATTCATAACCAACTATAATGCAACAATAAAAAATAAGTGAAAAAAAGACTCAAATATTTTTGCTAATATTAAGAATATTTCCCTTCCTTTCCTTCCTTCCTTCTTTTCTTCTTCCTTTTCTTTATTTTATTGGTCTTCTGCGGTGGATTGAACCCAGTGCACCATACATACCAGAAAAGCACTTTACCTCTGATCTAGATCCCCATCCCTGACACTTGTTTTCTAGAGGTGCCCCAGGAAATTAAAGAAAGAAATTTTATAATATCCTATTTATCTTTTTATATTTTTTGGTGTTTATACTTTTGATATCACCATGATGAATCTGTTGCCAAACTCAATTTCATAAAGGTTTACCCTTGCACATTTTCTTCTAAGAGTATTGTAGTTTGCTCACACTTATATTTGCTTTTGTACTCAAATTGAATTAATTTTTACATTTGTATATTCGTGGTGTGAGACAAGGGTTCAACTTTTTATTTCTACTCAATCATGTCACAAGTTTTAAATTCTGCATATATTTCAAGAAAATTGACCTGTGCATTAAAAGAGCTTGGAAATCATAATCTAGAGTTATATATTATTATATTAATAAATATTACATCATTATTATCAAAAAAAGAACATTTTGAAAGTAATATCCTTGTTATATGTTTATTTTTTAACACAGTCATTGGAACTAGCTATGAAGAATAGATTAGTAGATATAAAGTCTATAATTTTGACAAAGGAATATGTCCTTTTTTTATCTATCAACTGCAATATGTCCTATCCTTGACAAAAGCACTGTTCAAGGTACATGAATACAATCTGTACAATGTAAATGGAAGAATCACAAATCGCACATCACTACTAAATGTGTTCCATTTCTTATTAGATGAAAAAGAATTGAGACTATGCAGGGACACATTCTTCCCTTTAGAATGTTTGTTGATTCTCAGGGTTATGTACAGTGAAAAAGTTGTTTAACATATTGCTACTGTTTATTCATTCTCTGACCTGTTTATTATAATTCATTATTTCAAAATGAAAGAAATTTGGGTGAGATTTGATGTTGAGCAAAAGCCAGGAATAACATGATTTAACTTTCATTTTAAATTATGTATTGATGTATGATTTCCAATAATTCTCTTTTTATAACCAGCCCACAAAAGTCTTAAACTTTTGTAAAATATTGGGAATTTTAATTTTTTAAGGCATTGTTTGTGTTTGTATATGATTCCCAACATATTATTTTGTGTTAAAACACTTTTGCAAAGGAATAAACTTTTATTTAAAAATATCAAAAATCCTGAGGAATAAAGCAACATATTTATAAAAGACATTATTGAATTTAGGTTTTTGATGTACATTATATTATGGTTTAATAGTGCAGAATACCTCAATACATCAACAATATACATTTTTGTATTTTTTTGAAAAAAAAGACATTTTACTTAAATGAAGTTTGGGGGTTTACATAAAATTAAGCAGATAGTACAGAAAATTCCAGTGTATTCCCCCTCCTCCTGGATGACAATTTTCTTTGCTATTAATGTCTTCTATTACTTGGTTTACTGGGTATGATTTATGGATGAACATGAATAAGTCATTATTAATTCAAATTTATAAAGTACTTTGACTTCAATCTTTGTATTGTATATTTTTATGGGTTTTGACAAATGCATAATGTCATGTGTCCACCATCATCCCATTTGATATTTATTCTGTTATTGTGCTGAAAGATTAAATGGGAAAAAATATCTGTGTATTGTGTTATTTCTAAAAGGTAAATTAGGTTTTTTTTACTGCTAGAAAAATTCACCTTCAGTCATACTACCATAGAAAGAAATATATTTTGATAATAAAATTTAAAACTGAATATTACAGGACAAGCATGTAATATAATTATTAATATAATATCTATTTGATTTCAAAGTACATTATAGGTTATAAAGATGATTCTATAATCTAATGGTAAAATTTTAAATAAAAATAAAAATTCCATGATAAAGAGTCAAATTTTATTTTTCTAAAAAAGCCAGTTCCTTAGGTGAGAAAAATATAATTCCATAAACCAAAAGCACATAGCCAAATCTTGTGTCATTATCAAGATAGAAAATATGCATAAGGAAAAAAGTAAATTTGCTAAATTTCACATAGGTAAATAAATCATATACATAATATAAAATTTAATGAATATTGATCTGTAGGAAAAATCTAAATGGAAATAAGAAGAAAGGAATTGATTAAAAATTCCAAAATAAAATTATCTTTTATATGTCTACTTTCGTTCAGAAAAAATCCATTTCTGTAATTTGTTGATTAGAAAACTGCCATTCAGTAAGTTACTCTCATTTGATTTTTTCTTTATAAGTCAATTCATTCAAACCATAGAAAAAAATTGTTCTTTCTATCCAGGAATTGTTATAACTTTAGAAAAATGGATTTTAAATGTATGCTAATTTTTTTACATTTAGATCTTACAGTTTAAATTTATTTTTATTACACATGTACTTATTTTAGATGAGGATCGTATTTCACATTTTTACTTTATTTTATATAGCTTCCTTCAAATGTTTGCACTGTTCTATTTGTAAAGGTAGCAAAGCAATAACATTTTTAATTCACTTGCTTTTTCCTTTTCATTGACCTCACCAGTGATTTTACTTTTCCAAGACATATATAAGCCATTCTATTTAAAAAATTACTTTTTGTAATTGTACTAAATTCAATGACACATTGTTTTAGAATTAGTTGGAAATACTGTGCAGCAAAGAGTTATTTTGGTCAATAGAGATTCTTAGTTTATCAAGAAAAACCTGTTTTGAAAATAACACTGTGAGTGACTGAATTAATGACAAGTAATTACATTAATAGCAATTTATGGTGGGACAGGATGGATTAAGGTTTAAATCTTTAAGCATTGTTATAGTGTTATGTCATTTTGAGAATTTCTTACACATAATGAGTATTTAAGAATATAGAACTGATTATCCTACTCTTCTATCCAATGCAATATGCCCATATAAAAATGTTGAGCATTTGTCCTTTTAAGATAAATGCACATTTAAATAATTATGAGATAATTTCATTCAGAACAGGATTAAATAGCATATATTTTGGAAAACCATGTGTCAATTGTACACCATAAACCACAGAAAACTTTATGTCCTTTGCCTCAATAATTGCCCTCTGGATAATACAGCTTAAGGACATACTTCTAAAGAAAAAAAGATAAAGAACAAAAGATACACATAAACAAGTTCACTGCAACAATAGTTCAAATAACAAAAAAACAATAAAGTTACGAACTATATAACAATTAGATAAATTTTAAAAAAGAAATTTGATAGCATGTTATATTGTCCTCAACTGATATTTTTTTAAATGGTGAAAATACAGATAAGTTTTTATATATAATGCTACGTGGCAGAAAAGTGTGTAGAAGTCCCAAAGTGGAAGTCGTATTATACATCCCAGAAAGAAAATTAAGTGCACATACACAGAGAAGAACTAGTGTTAAACTTTAAAAATTACAAAATTATTTTTAAAAAATCTTTAAAGGTTTTTGTGCATGTTTTATTATATCATATAAGAAGTTAATGTTTTATTTGACATTTTATTTGAATACTTCATAAAATTATTTCTCTCATTTTTTTCCTTTTTCATGTTGTGTTCAATTTACATGACTGTTAAAAATAACATGAATACAGTATTTGTATATCAGTTATATCACTGCATTGTTTTTGTGATATGAAGTTACTATAAAGTCATGTGTTGGTCATTTATTTAATCTATGTGAATGCATATGATAAAGAAAAATAAATAAAACTAAACAAATTGTTACTAGAATCCTAAAACTCAACACACACGAACACCAAAATAATAACATTTCATTGTTTTCACTCTATATAATCAGAAATTATTAGAAATTTTAGGTGACTTCATATCACTTTGGTAAGAAGTGGTAAAGTCAGATGTCTATACAAGCAAGGGCAGTGACATGAATAACAACTGTGTTATAACACACCAAGTGATCAAAGAGGAACAAAGAGGATCAGTGACAGCTCTTGAGGAATACTGTGTGAGAGCAGAGGTGATGGCACACAAATGAAGATGCCTGCATTGTTCTGTGAAGTCTCCTGATTCATTTATTAATGTTGAAAATTCATATAAAACCAACTACTCTGAGTTGAGCCAAATTCGTTTGCAGATCGCATCTAATGTGACCTAGTTTATGACTTCTAGTTTCAGTATTTTATCCCTTTTTTTTTAAAGCAAAGATGTAATGTTATAAAGTGAAGAAGCTAATCAAGTTCACAGTTACTTTGGCATAGAACTGGTAACAGTACTGAGGGTTCATGATCATGTCTCTCTTTCTCTTGTACTCTTATACACACACACCACACATACATACACTCACATACTCACACACACTTACACTAACAGAAAAGCTTACTCATCACAAATTTTCCCAAAAATTTATTTTAATTTTTCCATGATCACAGAAAATAAAATATGTATTAATATTTCTTAAGATTTTGGGTTCTGACTGTTTTTTGATTGTAGAATCTGAAAATCCTAAGCTTCGCTTAAATGTTATTTCCTAAACCTTCCTTGTATGGACAAGTCAATACTGTTGATTGTGAAGTGTACCACCAATGTTGAAGTGAATTATTTTCTTGAAAACAGAAATCACAAAAGGTAGAAAATCATTTTTCATTTTATATCCTAAGCACTATTGGCTTTTGAAGATCATTATTTACATGAATTATTTGCTTTTTATCTTATTTATCAAATACCTATTTTAAGCCAAGGAGATTTCAATATGTTAACCTCTATGCCTTTATACAGTTATCAAAATTATAGATGATGTACACTAATATTTATACTTTAAATTTTCCACATACAATTGATCAGATCCTCCAAACTAAGTCTAACATTTTGTATGCATTCTAAATTATTTTCTCAATGTCACCTTGATTTTTCTTAGTCTCCTTCTCCCTTCTATTTTAGAGCTTCTAATAATGTCATTTAACCCAGTGGCACATTTGTTAACAATAAACATCCACAAATGCCAAAGAATTATCATGAAAGAAATATTTATTAGGCATTAGTTCTGGTTTTTTTTGACAGTCCACTGTCTGCTTCTTTTTGCATTTACCTCTTTTAATATTATTATTCCTTCTAATGTGGAATAATTTTTCTTCAAGTATTTCTTTGATTAGGTCATTCCATAGCACAAAAAATAAAGTTAGTCCTTGCATCTAAAATTTCATATTAAGGTTTTTCTTAAATTTTTTCTGCTTTATAGTTTTTTTGTTTTTTTGTTTTTAAGAGAGAGGGACAATGAGAAAGACAGAGAAAGAGAGAAACAACTTTTTTTAGTTTTTCACATGGCCTTAGTTGCTCCAACACTCAGTTGTGTATGTAGTGCTGGGGTTTGAATCTGGGTCCTTGTGCTTGCCAAGCAAGCACCAAAACCGTTGAGCCACCACTCCAGCCCCTCTATTTTAGTTTTAAAAACAGCCCCTGTTTTATGTATAGAATAATAAGATATACAGAACAATGATTGACTAAGTTTATTTTAATCTTATTTGTCTAGCCAAGCTTTTAGGTGATTGCTTTCTTACCTGGATTTCCTGGGAAATCCTTTATATAGATAGAAAGATTGTCTCTAGAGATATTAATTTGGCTAATTAAATCTGGGTATTTGCTTTTTGAGTCCCACTAGCAGGCACTCAGGACACAAATGGTAGGACCCCTGTCTGGATCAGCCCCTGCACAGGACCAACTGGAGAAGGTTCCCCAACTGGAGTAGACCCCACCTAACATGATGTCCCATGTGACTATTGGGGCCTCTTTTAATATGGCCAGCAGGTGCTCAGGACTCCCATCCTAAGGAACCTTTACTCAGGACCAACCAGAGGAGGTTCCCTGCCTGGAACAGCCCTGCCAACCTGACACCCCTTGTGACTGTCTGGGCCTCTTTGAGTTCCACTGGCAGGCACTCAGAACACCACCTGTAGGACCCCGATCCAGAGCAGTCCTTGCTCAGGAGGAGGTTCCCAGGACAACCAAGGTACAGATCTGCAACCTTGTGCCTGGAACCAAAAGGCAGAGCAAAATAAGGACCTAGATCACCAGGAAAAAGGTGATCATCAAAGAGGTGGTGGCTGATCCAACCCTTTGACTTGCAAGGAAAAACAGCCTGGAGAACTGCCTACCATCCGTGCAGGAAATCTCAATTTAGAAATCCAGAAGAAGCTATTCAAAAATGAAGAATCAAACTAGGAGAGGTTCAGCTCAAACCCAAGAAACCCCTGAAAAAGATGCCACAGATAGACTGAGATGAAAACCTTGAAAATATAATCAATGATCTGATTACTAAAAGGAACAATGAGCTAAAAGAAGATATAATGAAGGGACTATGTGAGAAAATTCAAAAGATGAAAAACACTATTATTAAAGAAATATACATACTCAAAAATGAAGTTACAGAGCTAAAATCTGCAGTCAGGACCAACCAGAGGAGGTTCCCTGCCTGGAACAGCCCTGCCAACATGAGAAGAACCAAGGAAAAATTTAATAACAGAATAACTTCTATGGTAAACAGAACCTCGGCTCTGTATGAAAGGTCTGGCAATGAGGACAGGCTGAGCAAGCTGAGTGCACAGATGACCCCCCCAAAAAAAAGAAAAGAAAAAAATAAAACACAAAAATAAAAATAACTAACAGAACATGAAAAAATTTTTTAAAATGTCTGAGATAAAATGAGAAGAAACAACATAAGAGTAATTGGGATACATGAAGAAATTGAAAAATGAATGGGACAAGGAAAATTCTCCATGAAATCATTAAAGAAAAAGTTTCCCATATAAAAATACAGTCAGATATGCTCAACCAGGTAACTTATAGGCTTACTCAAATCATAAGCTCGTTAAGACACATCATATACAAAATGTACAATAGGAAAATCATGAAAGAATATTGAAAGCAGCAAGGAAGAAACAATAAATCACATTCAGAGGCAAACCAACAAGAATTAAATTTAACTTTTCAGTTCAGACTCTGGAAATGAGAAGATCTTGGAAGGAGATCTTTCAATGCCTGAATGAACACAACATGCAGCCAAGAATACTATACCCAGCAAAACTCAGTTTCAAAGTTGAGGAGGACATAAGAACTTTTCATGAAAAGATCAACTTTCAGCATCCATGAACAGAAAGCCAGAAGTACAAAGAATCCTCAAAGATAAACTCCAGACACAAGAACAACAAACATTCCTCAAAACCCATAAACAGAGGAAATTCAATAAAGATACATGCTATCAATAGACAACTAAGACAGCAAAGAACTTACTAATAAAACATAATGACTATGAACCACAACCACATACATATTCTAACAATGCATGCGAATTGTTACAATGCACCAATCAAAAGACAGA
Source organism: Aplodontia rufa (assembly GCA_004027875.1). NCBI lineage: Eukaryota > Metazoa > Chordata > Mammalia > Rodentia > Aplodontiidae > Aplodontia > Aplodontia rufa. The sequence continues at coordinate 1,253 of PVKS010024922.1, read as the reverse complement.
CTAGAAGATTGGATCAAAAATACAAAAGCCAACACTATGCTGTCAATATGAAACCCTCTCTATAGCCAATGACACCAATAAATTAAGGGGAAAAGGAAAAACAATATCTACCAGGCATACAGCCCAAGAAAGTAAGCTGGAGTTGCAATTCTTATATCAGACAAAGTGGATTTCAAATATAAATTACTAAGAGGAGATAAAGAAAGCCACTACATCCTAGTAAAGTGAACAATACAACAGGAAGATATAACTATAGTAAATATATATTCTCCAAACACCAATGCCCTCAATGGGTGGAAAAATTACTCCAATATATAAAAATACTTGTGGACCTCAACACAATAGTACTGGGAGACTTCAACACTCCTCTGTAACTGATAGACAGATCATCAAAGCAAAAAAACAATAAATAAATATCCAGTGTAAACATAAATTGAACAGACTTAACAGACATCTACAGAATATTGCACCCCAAATTGGCAGAGTATATCTTCTTCTCAGCAGCACATGGATCCTTCTCAAAAATAGATGAAATTCTAGTTCACAAAGGAAATCTCAACAAATATAAAAATAGTAGATATTATTCTGTGCATCCTATAAGACCATGATGTCATGACCCTAATAATTAAAAACAAAAACATTGAAAAAAACACACACACACGTGGAGATTGAATAACACTCTGTTAAATGAAGAAAGGATCCAAAACGACATAAGAACACAAATTAAGGAATTCTTGGTAGAGAATGAGCATGAAGACAGAACATATCAAAACCACTGGGACAGCATGAAAGCATTCTTAAGGGGAAAATTTACAGCACTGAGTGCCCTTACAGTGACACAGCATATCGATGTTCATAGCAGCACAATTTACTATTGCTAGGCTATGGAAACAACCCCGGTGTCCCTCACAGGAAGAATGGATCCAAAAACTGTGGTACATTTATACCATGGAATATTACACAGCAATTAGAAACAATGACATTGCAGCCTTCGAGGGTAAATGGTAAATGGATGGTTATGGAAGAGATCATGTTGAGTAAAATCAGCTTAACCCAGAGATCTAAGGGTCGATTGTCTCCACTCATCTGTGGAGGTGGGGACTAGACCCTGGACAATGAGAAAGTTGGTCTAGAAACATGAGTTAAATTCAGATAAGATGTAATGCTTTACAATTTAATACTATTTTTAGAATTATAACGGGAAGGGGAAGGGAGGGATAAGGGAGGGTAATGGGGGGGCACTCCTGGGGACA
>PVKS010024921.1:0-30533 GCA_004027875.1 Aplodontia rufa | reverse complement strand
AGGGATGGCAAGAGAGAGAAAGAGAAAATCATTTTTATTTAATTTTGCATGCGGCTTTCGTTGTTCCAGCACTTTGTTGTAGAAGTGGTGCTGGGGTTTGAACCCGCATCCTTGCTCATGCCAGGTAAACCAACCACTGAGCCACCATTCCAACCCTCAAAAGATTATTTTTAAAGAGGTGCTGGGGAATAATATTGGCCAAATTATACTGCTATATTGTGTGCTTGTACAAATATGTAACAACAAATCCCATCAAAATGTACAGCTGTAGTGCACCAATAAAAAATGTAGGGAAAAAGGATAAAGAATCGAAGTAGCCTCTAACTCCTCAGTTACATCCTGAAATCTAAGGTGAAAAATGCACAATTACTTCATAATTTTAAAATAAAATTATATCTAACTTAAAATTCTGTATCAACATAAGCTATCAATTGAATAGTAGGGAAGAACAAAAGTAACTGAGTCATTGAAGTCTCAAAACTTATGCCCCATTCTCTGAAATCTATATTCTTTGAAAACAAACAAAATCCCTTTAGAGAAATTTAACACGCTGGATTACAAAATAGGAGAGACACAAAAAACTCCAAATAATGACACATAAAGGAAATTTCCAGAATGGTGGCAAAGAAATTTTCCATCTTTAACTACAACTTAGAGCCCAAATTCTAGTTCACAGAAGAACAGAAGGCTGCAAATGAGACATCACCAAGAAAAAATAAAAATTAACAAATTTTTCTGATGTGCTTGAATGTTGGAGAGAGACAGTTTGTGGCAAGATTTGAAATGAATTATTCAGAAGATTATACAAATTGAGCAAAAGGGAAAAAAGACATCTAGTAGCAAAATGTTAGCAGATCACTCAATATTTACATAGCCAAAATATTTATACAATTACTTTTAGGAGAATAGAAAGGGGAAACATGGTGGGATATGGGATGATCAGAATTGTAGAAAGGTGAGTTTGATTTCACAGTGGTAAGTAAATAAAGGGCACTCAATTTAAAAAATCAGTATTATCTTGTGTTTATGAATACAAAGATTAAATATAAAAAATAAAATTGCATCATATCATAGATCTAGTTGAATTTTCAAAATTATAAGCGAGAAACATTGGGGAATCATTGAAAATGACTGAGAATTTTACAGAATTTATGAAAATAATGGATCCTTGGATTGGGAAAGATTTATGCCTTCTGAGTAAAAACCCAGACTAGAGAAATGTGAATGCAGAAAACACAGTAAGTAAGAGCACATTGAAAGGTAAGCATCCCAAAGAAACTAGCACCATGTTTTTCAACAGAAATAAAATTTAGAACACAATGAAAACCAAAAAAGTCACACAGTCTAAAATACACACCCAGTTAAATTATTTTTCAAAAGAAAATAAATTTCATAGAACTTCATTAGAATCGTCACCACATGAATTATAAAAATATACATATTCAAAAAGCAGAGTAAATATAAAATCCCATGAGATAAAAAAGAAATTATAAATGAATGAATGAACAACCATGTGGGTTAGAATAAAGATAAAACCATCTAGTATTAACAGCATCTAATGACGATTACCTAAGGGATTTGTGATGACAAACATTGAGCAAGAGATCAGAGAAAGCATGCTAAAACCTTGAATCACCTTAAAATCACGACCATTGAGTGTGACGCCTGCTTGCAAGCGCACCTGGATGACAGGAGGGAAGAGTGACCAAAGAAGCCCTGAATAAAGTTAATTACAGAGAACAGGAAAGCAAAAGAGGAGAAGCCAAGGCAAGCATGGCCAATACAAAGCACCCGAAAAGATAACAGAATTGAAAACCGATCTAACCACAGCAAATGCATTGAATCAAATGCAACGCTTAATGACAGATCATACAACTGATGCAAAAAATGGCAAGGTTCAAGTGTATAGGGTTTACAAGAGACCTGTCCAATTTCTACGTGAGAGATTATTGCAAGTACATGGAAAAATCAAATAACAGGCAAATAAGTGGCAAAGGAAGTTGGTTGGTGTTGATGCATTATTATGAAACAAAAATGACTATTCCAAAAATCATTGCAAACAATAAAGAGGAACACTATGGAATGAGAACAACTCCCTTTACAGATGCGCTAATTCTAAATTTGTACGTACCAATAACATGGTCTTAATAAATAAAGAATAAAAACTGATCAGAATTCCAAGGAGAAAAGAGAAATCTAAACAATGAGAAATTTTATTGCATTTCTCCCAGTACTTGGTAAATGAAGAAAGCCAAAAATGGAAAATATAAACAAGAGACAAACAATGCCGTCAATCAGGTTTCTCTAACTCACCAGCTCTCAAGTAGGAGGTGAGGGGTATTGGCCATATGTGTTGATTCCTTCCGTTCAAAAGTGTCTTAGTTGCTATGGTCACTGAGCCAAGTGACCCCCTCTACACACCTTCTACTGTATACACCTTGTTTTATGTGGGTATTCTTCTTATTTCCTATGTTAAGAAACAGAAAAAATTTTGAGAAGCAGCGCAAACTCAAGTTCTGCCAAGAAAAAAAAAAGTGAGGTAAACAGATTCAGTATAATCATCTTTAAACTAATTTGTATATTGGGGCTGGTGTGGTGGCTCAGCGGTTACAGCACTTGCCTAGCATGTGTGAGGACGTGGGTTCAAACCCTAGCACCACGTGTATACAGTGAAGTGCCAGAGCAGTGAAAGACATATGAAAAACAAAATAAAATTGATTCTTTCTCTCTCTCTCCCTCTCTCTTATAAAAGCTAATTTGTATAATAAGATATAATTTAGAAATGACAATCTAAGTGTTCTTGAGTAGGTTGGACCATCTCTAAACTAAGGAGAAATTCAACACAGGACAAAAACTTTCACATCAGCCTCAAATTTTCCTTTTCTTTTGTCCTTTTCCATCCTGTTTCCCCTTGAAAGAGCCTTCTGCAGCTGCTGACTCCTTCCTATCTCACTTCTTTCCTGAACGTGTTCTCAACACTCTCTCTCGATTGCCTGTTCTTGACAAGGGTTTCACAACGATTCCCACACTGCCAAGTAGTTGGTTCTTAGTTCTTATCCTACCGAGCCTCTCCAGACAATGGATGCAGGTTCATTCCCTCTGCCCCGGGCAACAACATGCCTTTGCTTTTTCACTCGATCTTCAAGGCCCCCACCCTGTGGGCTTTCCTCCCACCCAACTGGTTCCTCTTCAGAACTCAGAGAGTGGCTCAGGGCTGGCGGCTCTACACCTTTTCTCTGTCTATATTCAGTTTCCAGGTGATCACGCTCATTCTATGTTAGACAGCATTTATACAGACTAACTCCAAAAATGTGTAACTCCAACCTTACATATCCATCTATTATCTTAGCTTTCTTGTTACTATGACCAAAAGCCCTGATAAGAATAATTAGAGAAGGAAAAGTTTATCTGGGGACTCACCATTTCAGAGATCTCAGTCTATAGACAGCAGGCTGCATTCCACACGACTCGAGTTAAAGCAGAGCGTCCTGGTGGAAGAGAGGATTGGAGGAAAGTGACTCAGGGCATTGTACCAAAAACCAGAGAGAGAGAGAGAGAGAGCTCTGCTCAGCAAGGGCAAAATATATACCCCAGAGTCATGCCCCCAGAGATCCACCTCTTCCAGACAGACCCCACCTGCCTACAGCTACCCCCCGTTAATCCCTATCAGGGGATTAATTCACTGATGAGTTAAGACTCTCATAACCCAATCATTGCACGTCTAGATTTCTTGTAACGTCTCACACATGAATTTTTGAAGGACACCTAATGTGTAATCCAGTACTTTTTAAACCATCACAACTGCTTACTCATAACCTTTGCTTGAGTATCAAATAAACCTATCACACTCAATGCTTTTCAGACCAATCTCCAATTCTAAAATCCGCTTTTGCCCTGTCCAAATAAAATCCTGTTGTACCTTTCAGAGTATTCCTCATTTTTTAAAAAGGAAAATCTAATCTGTTCACCTAGTTCCTCAAGAACAAAACCCTGATGGCCACCTCCTCTCCCCGCTCTTTTTTTCCTGTCTAGCATTCACACTATCCCATGATCAGTTTGTGGGAAGATTATGTAAATAAGCTTCACTTCCAACACAGAATCTGAAATCAACTCTTTTCGCTACTCCGATCCCTGTCACCCTGGACACATTCTCTTTCTCTTGCTACGGTTGCAATAATCCTATCACAGGCCTTCCTCCTTCTTCTGCCTCCCTCAACTCCATAAATATTTCAAAAAAAAAAAACAAAACAAAACAAAAAAAAAAACCTGACTATTTCACTCCTGTGCTCCAGACCCTCTAATGGCTTCACATCAAACTCAAGAAAACAACCCATGTTCTTGCCACAATCTATGAAATACATCAAATCTGTCCTGGAGCTATTTCTCTATTTTTCTTACCTTTCTTCTTTTCCCTTACACCGTGCCCTCTGAGGTGACTCATGTCCATTTTTTCAGCTCTTGCTTCTGTCTGCCTAAACTGCTCTTTCACAAGACAGGGGCTGCCCCATCACCTTTTTAGAGAGCCTTCTTTGACCCCTCTATTTAATACCAGTACCCATCACCACAATCTCTCCATTCCATTTCCTCATTAATTTACTTTAATATTGCCTATCGTTACCTGATAATCATATGATCCATTTTCTTATTTACTATCCTGTCTCCAACCTCCCTCTCCTCAGTAACACATGAGCTCCATACGGGAAAAGAATTTGTTTTGTTTAGTTATATCACCAATACCTTGAAGAGTGCCATGAACATAATCAGAGCTCAATAAACATTTTTAAATGTTTGCTGAATTAAAAAGTTTGAACTTTAAGTAGCTGTTGGTATTCAACAAATCTGCATGAGAAAATAATTGCTTGGAAATAGGTATACAAATCTGAAGTGCCCTAGTTTCTTTTCTTTTGATTAAAGATTAAAACATCTCCAGACCCTTCTGGAATATTTAAAAATAAAATAAAAGATTTGTTCAAAAATGCAACAGCTCCTGCCCTTATTATGAAAAATAGTATAGAGCAAAAGTGAAAATTGATTGTCACAGTATATACAACTGGAAAAGGGAAATTTCAGTTAGAGCAATTAACTAGGGCTTGAGATGGTAGAAGGAAGCTACCGTGCCAAGAGTTGGAGGAGAAACATAACAGAATGAGGAACAAATGCAAAGTCACCCTGCAGGAAAGAACTCAACCTGTTATAGAGGAGAAGGTAAGTTGATGTGAGTAGCACAGAGTGAGTTCTGGGCGACTTGTGGGAGATGATGTCACAAAGGCGTACCTTAAGATGTGTGTCTCTGACAGCTGTGGCCTAGCGTGTGACCGTTATTGGAAACGCGATGAGGAGCTACAGGAGCATCTTAATTAGGGGAGACAGTTCAGACAGCATCAGCTGAGTGAGCAAAGTACTGTTTTAAGAGTAATTGTAGATTATTATGGGAACAAATTTAAGGAAATCTAAAAAAGTCCAAGAATAACAGAAGGCTTACTAAGTTGAGATAGTGCTTGAGCATTATCTATCCATCTGCAGATGGCATAGGACATTCTAAATGGGGAGGGGGGGACAACAAGAATTCATGAGATTACAACTAGCTCAAAATAAGTAGAGTACAGAACACAAGGGATGGAGAGAAGGAAGAGTCTACAGACGTAAGCCAGAGGCCAGATCCAGAATCCTCCTTAGCCTAATGAAAGGTCATGACCTTGTCCTTAGGAAAATGGGTTGTCATTAAAAAGACCAACTGGGAGACTGCTAGAGTCACTAGGTCAAAACATAATGCTATAGGCTAGGTTGCAAAAATAAAACAGGAATGGAGAAATGTGAACAGTGATATTAAGGAGAAAAATATAGTAGAACATGATGATTTCTAAGATGTGTAAGATTGTAAAAAAAAAAAAAAGAGTGTCGAAGATGAATCTTCTGTTAAAGATGGGGTAGGTGGGCAGATCGATGTACTTACCCCTACTTTCCATTAAGTGCCACTAAAATAGAGCCACAGAAAAAATTAAAGGCATTAAACTACTTTTTAAAAAAGAATAAGACCATCACAATAAAAAAGGAAAATCTTATGCTGTTTGAAGAGCAGATAGAAATTGTGGGAATACAAGAAGCAGTCAAGACAACAGACAGGGAAGGATGTGGCAGAGAGCTGAGAAACCAGTCCTTCTGCTACCAGGACACCCTAAAAGATGAACTGCTGGCCTTTAGAAGCTGGGACAAAGGTGGGGCCAAAAATACTAGGACTAGTTGAAGGTCAGCTAAACCCTCAAAGCACATTGTGTTTGAATATCCTTTTTAAAAATTCAAATATATAGGATGCAGTTAGAATAAATTTCTTAAGTACACAGACTGGCAGATAACAATTCTAAAACACACAGCAACTCCAAAGAACTATTCTCACCTGGCCTCAAATGACACCCAAAGTGAGCCATTCCTTTATCCAGTCATTCAAAAAATGCACACTGGACCACCACCGTGTGATGAGCAGATTGCTGACTTTGAACTTAACTTCCTACATTCATATCCCACCTCTGATACTCGTTTTCTGTGTGACTGTACAGAGTACATATCCCCTCTCTTTGCTTCAGTTTCCCTTTTGTGGAATGGGGCTATAGAAGTAGATATCTTACGTGCTTGTTACGAATATCGAATTGATATTCTAATCTCCTGCCATCTAAGGGACACAACATACATATTTGCTTCCTATTTCTGTTACTGCAACACCTTCATTTGCCCCAGATTCATGTCAGGAAAAAGACAGCCCCATGTCCATGGGACTAGGGTAAAGACAAGGTCAACCGAAGGCTTATAAATGTGCAAGTAATTACAGAGTGGAGAATGAAATGAAGAAAATGAATTATCCATTGTGAAATTGCCAATTTAAAATCTGCTTCTGCTTTAAATATATGATTCAGTGACTGGAAAGGTTTTACTCCATCTTGTATTATTTCTTTCTGGAATTTAATTTCCATCAACAGATTAATAAGAGAAGGGATCTAAAATCATGCATGTACTAGATAGACACTTTACCCTGGCTAACGTAAGCGGACAGCCACCTGTAATGCAGGTATCGTCCTTATTCAACAAAGAAACTGAGACTCAGTGACATTCAGCAACCCTCGGGAGCATTGCAACCCTGGGACCAGAGAGTGACGGAGCAGGAATTGAAACACAGTCTGTTGTCTTCAGCTTCATAGCCCCACAATCTCTTCTTTTCTGATTTTATTCTTTTCCATTGTATAAATATTTATTTTTCTAACATTAAATTTAGGAAATGACTTTGTTTTCCCCTTTTTGTCCTTTTCATTAGTTTTGTTCATTGAACAGCTACTTTTAAAAGCCTTAAGTGCTTCATTATGTTTAGTTATCACAGAGATTGTCACACAGTGTTTTGCATTCCTGCTTGTATCTCAAAAGATACCCGTATGTTTGCACAAGCCATGTGCCTGATCTTGTGTAAGAACTTTTATGTTCACTTGCTCTTTTCACTCCAGCTTGCTGACTTACGCCCCTCCCATGCCTTGAGCCAGTCAGAACTGAAATCCTGAAGTTCTACAAAGCACTGTGGGTTGCTCTTTACTGTAGTTTGGGTCTTGAATGCTCCCCAAAGGCTCAGGTATTAAAAATTTGGTCCCCAGAATGGTGCTGTTGAGAGATTTTGGAAACTCTAAAAGCTGGAATCTGGCAGGAGGTCTTTAGGCCTTTGGAAATGTACCCTTCAGGGGACTGTGGGACCTCAGGCCCCTTCTCTCCTGTTTTGCTCCCTGGCCATGAGGTGAATGGTTATGCTCTTGCTGTTTACTCCCACCACTGCCAAAGCACCTTTATCATAAGCCTAAAAGCAACGGGTCTGTCTCATCCTGGACTCAAGCCTCTCAAACTGTGAGTCAAATTAAATCCCTCTCTTTATAAATTGATTATCTCAGCTATTATAGTACTGTAAAGCTGACCCCCAAACCCTTTATGAACAACCTCCTTACTTACTGAGTTTTCATAAAGTGAATGGGAGTGAATTTCTTGCATTTCACCATCAGGAAGTGGGAACTCTACTGTTCAGCTCCTCATTTTGCCTTTATCTTCATATGGGTTCTCTCTGTTATCTTGAGAAGAGACATAGAATATAGCCATTAGGCAGTTGCATGATAGATACAATGACAGACCAGGTACAGTAATCCCCTCTATCTGTGAGGGTATGTTCCAAAACCCACAGTGGGTACCTGAAACTGGATAGTAGTAAGCCCTACATTGATTATGTTTTCTTTGTACATATCTTTGATACAGTCTAATTAATAAATGAGGCACAGTAAGAAAGGGACTACAACTAATAAAATAGAAGTAAAATATTGTACTAAGTAAACTACAGATCACTGGACCCCAGCACTGCAGTTACTTAATAACCAGGACAGCTACTAAGTGACTCATTGGTGGGTATTGTACGCAGCGTGGATCCGCTTGAAAAATGGATGATTCACATCCTGGGTGGTACAGACTGAGACTGCCCAAGATTCCATCACACTGCTCAGAATGATGTACCACTTAAATCTTATGAATTTTTTTATTTCTGGAATTTCCCATTTAATGGTTCTGGGCCATAGCTGACTGCAGGTAACTGAAACCACAGAAAAAGAAACCACAAACAAAGGGCACAAGAGAGGACAACTCTAAACACAAGCAGAGGCTCCACAGTGTATCAGAAGAGTTCCAGTTTTCTGTGTTTGAGGAACAGGGCCATGTGGGATTGTGTGTGTGTTTATTGTCATGCATTAGAATTCTCAGACGAAGAAGTGACTCATCGCTTCTGTGGCCCTGGAGTGGGTAGCCTGGGCAGTCTCAACTACTGCAGAGGCCAGCAAGGCTGACCTATGTTGCAGATGCTCTTTACTTCCTAAAAAAAATGCATATTTTAAATTCCACCTGATGCATCTCTGTGACAGATAGATTTAGAAACAAAAACATGAATTATCCCCAATTATTTTTCCCAGTAGCCTTTTTTTTGTGTGCAATGTGCTTTGATTTATAACCTTCTGCCCATAAATTTCTCTTCCATTGTAGCATCAGACATTCCTATGGATATGGAGGAAATTAAGCTGAGTGTAGTTAAATTCCAAAAACAAAACAAAACAAAAATCTCCAGGAAAATGTTCTTTCTGTATGATCTAAGTTGATATGAGGGCTCTGGTAGCCTATTTCAGGGCAGAGAAGCCATTCATCTTAATGGAATATCCAGTGTAATGGAGCATATTATGCTCAAAGAAAAAGTCATTCTTAGGAATGTGCTTAACCAGGTTCATAATTTACCAGAAGAAGTGAAGTTCAGCATATTAGAAAAATGAATCACACACATCTTGGATCTTGCACCATGCCCTCAACTTCAGTAGTACTGTTTGCCTTCTGCAACCATGATGATTTGAGAAAAGCCAAAATTAGAGTCCCTTTGGGAAGACAGGCTACAGTGAACTCCTTGTGTCTCTGGGCCAAAGATGGTGTCCATAATACTTCAGAGGAAAACAGGAGAGGAGAGAAAGAGGTATTCTACATCACTGTAATTCTGCATTTGAGTGTCTACATTTCCTTTGTTCAAACATCTGAATTCCTATTTTCTTCTCATATCCACTCCTCTGAATTGCTGTTGCTCTACTAGAGTGCACACGTAATTAACAAAATGTCGCTTTATCCAATTCTCTTTCATCTTCTTTATGGTGGTTCCCATCTCCTTCATTCTTTTTAATTTCCCTGAAATATTACATACTTTCTTTTCTCTCCAGCTCAGAAACTTTTTCTGCAAAGGACCCCAAAGTAAGTATTTTAAACTCTGAAAGCCACAAAATGTGTCACAACTACTTAATGTTGCCATTATGGTGCAAAACCAGCAATAGACTATGTGTAAATGAAAAACAATGGCTGTATTCTCATACGAAGTTCTTTACAGAAAGAAGCAGGCACCAGGATGGGTTCCGCTCAAAGGCCATAGCTCGCTAACCCCTGCTGTAGGATAGTGAAAGACAAAATGAATAAAAATCTTCATGATTAACTGGAAGAAATGCAAAAATACCTAAATTGCCTCTTTACATGCATGAAACTTCTTTGACTATTTTAGAGAGAGTAGAAAGAACTTAAAACTCTAACTCACCAAAGTTCATAATATAAATAATTTGAATATAGTACTCCTAATCCTTAGGCAGTCTTCTGTAAGTGGCTATTATATCCAGTGTCTAAAATTGGTCTCACTAATTGTCCAATAATTGAGCCTAACTTCTAGAAACTAGGATGAGTATGAATGTAAATCTCAGTCTCAATTTTGTGTTTGACCAAGAAAAACAATTTTTTCTCAAAGTCAATTAGGAAAAAATTATTAATTGAATGATTAATTTAAAAAATGAGTTACTAATGTAAAGAGGAAAATCTCAAGTTTTATTTTATGTTAATAGAAAAATAATATTAGGTAGTATTCTTCCTTAGATCGAAATGTACCAAATAACTTTCCAAATTTGTTTCAGTGTTTGTGGAAATTAAACTTTGGATCTTCTGTTTTGTTTTTCTTAATCTACGTGAAGATTGGTTAATTTTATGTTTCAACAAAATCCACCCATGATTTTGTGAATCTTTTCAATTGTCCTAATATTTACTCCATTTGTTTGAGCTCTGGTCTTTGTTATTTCCCTCCTCCTATTAACTTGGAACTTAGTTTGTGTTTTTTTAAAGCTTCTTGAGGTAGAACATTAGGGTTTTTATTGATATCTTCATTTTTAATGTAGGTGTTGATCACTATAAACATGTCTTGCAAATGCTTTTTTTTTTTTTTTAAGAGAGAGACAGTGAGAGAGACAGAGAAAGAGAGAAACAACTTTATTTAGTTTTTCACATGGCCTTAGTTGCTCCAACACTCAGTTGTGTACGTGGTGCTGGGGTTTGAACCCGGGTCCTCGTGCTTGCCAGGCAAGCGCCAAAACCGCTGAGCCACCGCTCCAGCCCTTGCAAATGCTTTTGATACATTCCATTACTTTTGGTATACTATGTTTCCATTTGCTGCTAGATTATTTCCCTTTAGATTTCTCCTTCCACTCAGTGATTATTCAGAAACATATTTAATGTATTTGTGAACTTTCCAAATTCCCTCCTGTAATTGAAGTCTAGTGGCTGCAAAGGATATGTAATAAAATTCAATTTTCTTAAATTTATTAAGACTTGTTTTACCTACTATATGATATATCCTAGAATGTTCCATGTATACAGAAAGCAAAGCATATTCAACTGTTACATGGCATGTTCTGCATAAGTCTGTTGAGACCATATGGTTTAAAGTGTGGTTCAGCTCTAATATTTACTTACCGATATTCTGTCTGGATGATCCAGCCATTTTTGAAAGTGGGGTTTTGAAGTTCCCTACTATCATTGCATTGCTATCAAGCTCTCCGTTCAGATTTACTAATATTGGTTTTGTATATTTAGGTGTTTCAATACGGGGCATATTATTTTTATGATTCCACATTTTCCTGAAAAGTCAATCCATTTATCATTATATAGGACCATTTTTGTCCATTTTAACACTCTATTTGTCAAATATAAATGTAGCTACCCCTAGTCTCTTCTGTTTTTCACTTACCTGGAATTTCTTTCTCATCCTTAAACTTTCAGAACACAGCTGTCTTTAATGTTAGCATGACTCTCTCATAGGCATTAGATCATTGGAGTTTTTTTTCCCCTAACTACTCTTTGTTTTAATTGAAGAGTTTAATACACTTACATTCAAGATAATTACTGATAAATAAGGAGTTGCTACTCTTCATACTACTTGTTTTGGGGTTGTTTTATGACTATCTTATCCCTTTTTTCCTCTCTTGCTTTCTTGATGGTTTTTACTTTGTGTCTACTAGAGATTTTGCTTTGTTTTCCATGAGCCTTACCTAGAATACACTGATAACAGCCTATTTCAAGTTGATAGCAACCAAAATTTGATTGTAGAAAACAACTGTACATTTTTATTCCCCCAGCATATTTTATGTTTCCAATGCCACAATTTACATATTTCATATTTGTGCATCTTTAACAAACTATTGTAGCTTTTGTTATTTTTTTTTTTAGTTTTTTTAACCTGTAGACTAGAGATGTAACTAATTTATACACCACTACAGTATTTGAGTATTCTGAATTTGGCTATGACTTTACCTTTACCAGAGAGTTTTAACTTTGGTACGTTCCACTTTGTTAACTTACTTCCTTTTGTTTCAACCTGAAGTCCTTTCTCCATCTCTTGTAAGGCAGATCTAGAGGTGATAAGCTTGTGCTCCCCACGTTCATGTGTCTGGGAAAGTCTCTCATTTCTGAAGGACAGCTTTGTCAGGTATAGTTTTCTTGGTTGTCCGTTTTCTCCTTTGAGCCCTTTTGAACAGACGTCCCATTCACCCCTGCCACTCCCAAGGTTTCTATTGAGACCTCTTTTGATAGCTTAATGGAGATTCCATTGGACCTGTCAAGTCTTTGAGCTCTTGATGCTTTCTAGATTTTCTCTTTGAGAACTTCTGGTAGTTTGATTATAATGTGATTCAGAGAATTGTTCTTTGTATTGTTCTTGCTTGAGGTCCATAAAGCTCATGAATCTGGGGGCTGGAGTGGTGGCTCGGCAGTTACAGCGCTTGCCTGGCATGTGCAAATACACGGGTTTAGGGAATTTTTGAACAATATTTTCTTAAACAATCTTTTGGCACTTTTCTTACTCTCTTCTCCTACAATTACACAATTTGTACATTCATGTGCTTGTTGGTGTCTTGTAGGTCCTCTATGTTTCCTTCATTCTTTTATTCATTTCATTTCTCTAATTGGCAGATTTCAAATGACCTGTTTTTAAGTTTGCTGTTTCTTTTTTTGGCATGTTTGGGTCTGCTGCTAAATATTTTTTATTGAATTTTTTCACTCTTTTCATTGTATTTTTCAGTTCTAGAATTTCCATTGAGGTCATTTTTATGGCTTCCTTTTTTATTATTATACTTCTCATGTGTTATGTTCCCTACTTTACTTTAATGCCTGCCCATGTTTTCTCGCATCTCCTGAACTTCTTTAAGGTGGTTATTTTGGGGATTGCATTGTGGCTCAGTGGTAGCACAGCTGCCTGACATGTATAAAGCTCCGAGTTTGATCTCCCTGGGAAAAGAAAAATACTTTTTTAAAATTTTTTCTGGTAACTCACATTTCTCCACTTCTTTGAGGTCAGCCACTAACACTTTATTAGCTTCCTCTGGTGGTGTCAGATCTGCCTGATTCTTCATTATCTGTGTAGATTTGTATTGGTATCTGTATGTTGGAAGGAGCAAACATTCCTTCCAGTCTTCACAGACAAGTTTGACAGGTTAAAACCTTCTCTTATTAGATCCCTGGTCTGAGGGATTGCCTTCAGGACCATGATCTAACGAGATTGGTGCTGGGTCTTATGGCTCTTGCTGGTCTACAGTGGGGTGTGTACTTGGTGGGCCTGTTACCAGGTTCCTTACTGGGTATTGATCCTGTCTGGTCACTGGGTAGGCTAGACTGTCTCCAGGGCTTGGAGTCTAGGACTGACACTGAGATTTTGGTACACTTCAGATATGCAGATGATGGCTCTGTTACCAGGTCATGGGTAGATGTAGTTTTCTCGTGATTGCCTTGGAGCACTATTTGTGGATCACTGTATGAGTCCCTAGCCATGTAGTACTGCCCTATTTGTATCTGAGACGGGCTAGAAGCAAGATGCAGGGCTGCTTTAGCGTCTGCAGTCAAGACCCAAGTCTTTGGACATGTGTCTGAGATTCACAAATGAATATGTCTTTTGGCAGGTTCTGGAGCAAGCAGGCCTGCTCTCACAGAGCAGTTGAGAGCGATTGGAGGGGAACACTAGGATCTTTTCAAGGCTCATACGGTGTAATTGAGATCAGTCTAAAAGGGCACTGGCAGGCGTGTTTCCCTCCAGGTCCCTATATGAACAGAGCTCTTCCTAAACTGAGGCTGAGAGGAACGGGAAGTGAATTTCAGAGGCTTTTCAGCATCTGCTGTAGCACCTAGGGCATCTGGCATGCCTTTGGGGGTATGGATGGGTGTGTCTCCCTGAGTTGCTAGGTGGTTAGAACTCTGAATGTAGCTGAGAGGGGTTGGGACCAAGTTTCAGGATCTTTTAGGATCTGCTGTGGAACTGTTAGGTAAACCTGTTCCTAAGACTCAGGTGGGCATATCTTCCTCTGGATCCTTGTACAAACAGAACTGACTCTTGGGCCATAACTGTGAAGAGGCTAGGACCATGCCACAGGGTAATTAATGGGTTCATAGTCAAGACCAAGGTGGCTGTCCTATCTCCCAAAGCACTAGTGTTCATAACTCCTTACTGATGACTTGGCAGATGGTTTGGTAGCAGGATCAAGGGAAAACAGGACTGTAGCTGAGTCTGAAAGGATATGGGACCATTTCTACATCTGATACCTAGACCTATAGCTGGCAAGTTTGCCATATACATATGGCTTTTTCCTCACCAAATGACTCTTAGGACTTAATCTCTACAAACTCCTTCCTGAATCCTAAGGCTCCCACAGAGGACCTTTTATCTGTGGGTAACTAGAAAAATCATTGCCATGGGTGGATAGGAATGGAAGACCTTCTATTTTATGATTTTACTCAGATAACATAAGCTTGAAGGACTTTTTTTTGAGAAAACACTATCTTACCTAAAATGGTTAAACATGTTTAAGCAAATGTGTGATACTAAAAAGTATAAAAATATTAACTTTACCTAAATGTTACACTTTTTTAAACTTAAAAAAAAATTTTAAGAACCATACATAATATCACTTATAAGAGCACTATTGAGGGGCTGGAGCAGTGGCTCAGAGGTTATGGCGCTTGCCTGGCATGCACAAGGATGCGAGTTCAAATCCCAGCACCCACGTACACAGCAAAGTATCTGAGGAATGAAAGTCACATGAAAAACTAGATAAAGATTGCTTCTCTTCTCTCTCTCTCTCTCTCTGTCCCCTCTTTCTAAAAAATTTAAAAAGGAGCACCATTGAATATTTTATAAGAAAAATTCATTTGTATTTTAAGAGAGCATGGAAAATAATTGGGCAACATGATTATTATTTTCTTTTATAGTCTTCTAGCCTTCATAAGTCCTGCCTTCCTTCCATCCTTTTTATTAAATTTATAAGATATTCTTCCACATTTTCCATCTTGCTGTTTTCTTTCTGTTCAAAGCAGTAACATAAAAATGAACTAAAAATTATTTTGAAAAATCAAACACTGTTCTTATCCATTCCCTTCATAAAAGGGTAGAATGTTCAAAGATATGTAAATCATTAAAATTATTACTAATTATTCAGAGCATCCTCTGGGAAGTTACAAGAAAAAAATCCATAGCTTTTATCTCTTTGTTGAATATTTCAAAGTCAATATTTGGGAATAATTTACTCAAACAAATGTACTTCTTTCTTATACCCTGAAATCCTTATTTTTAGCAATAAACCATCTTTTACAATAAAAAATTTTGAAAATGTAAGGATAATACAGTATTTCAATTAGTGTTTAGCCTGAAGTAAATGGATCTTTTTTCCTTAGTCTAAATCTTTTCGGTTTATTGACTAATAATGATAGCATATTATTATATTCATTGTAGTTAAATAATTCTAATTATAGCACTCTATAGATATAGACTTTTTTAGGACAATTATTTTGACAGAACCATAGAAATATACTACCCTGTTTCTCTAAAATAAGTTTAGCAAAACTGGAGCTCTGGAGGAGCAAATCAGAGGGATAAATTATAATGCCTTAAGTTTCCGTTGATCACCCATCCATTTGCTTTAAAACACACAATGCACTCCAACAGTCGCTATGGCAGGAACTTTACAAAGAGATGCAACAAACTTGTCTCTTAATCAAAAGACAAATAAGCAATCAAATTAATCAGCATGCAAGGCATTGATTTACAAACCCAGTAAAAAAGATTTGCCCAGAAGTGAAGTGACTTTTAAGCAAACAGTAATGACTGTACATTTTTATACAAAAATAAATCCAGATGATCTAGTACTGTATAGGAACTTTAAACACCATTAAAACAGGGGAGGGAAACCTTCAAGTGATTAAATGTTAGTAAAAGAAAACCTACTCTTTAATATTTTAATTAAAAAAAAGTTAAATGAGCCACTCCTCCATCTTTAGATGACAATAGAAACCTTAAACCAGATCTCAAAATTACCCTCCAAATAAGGACAAAAATAAGTGCAATCACTGGCAAAGCTACATATTTATTTATGAGCACCTGTGTACCTAAGCTCAGTTAAATTTATTGAGTATTTGATCCAAGTATAAATTCAAATTACTAGCTCTAGCAGATCAAGATTGGGTCCTGGATAATACAACAAATGGAAGTATTTGCACTGCTAGCATCATGAGGATGGAGTTGGAGGGTGAGGAGAGATCCAAAAGAATAGGAATAGCATGTCTCCATTGGTGGACACCAGACATAAGTTTTACGTTGATCAAGAGATTCTGAGAAATTTTACACTGTGAAAATCAAACTAAAGATATTAGGAAATTTTAAGTAATTTTCAAGTCAAACAGAGCTAAACCAAATTTTTTCCTAGTCCCACTAATCTCTAGCACCAATATGGAGAAGATGAACCTAAAAATAAAAAGATGATAAATGTAAAATTGAAGAATAAATGACTAGACTAGAAAGTTTCCTTTTGGAATTCTTTGGTACTCCTAAATATATCTATCATATTTATGTATTTTGTCTAAGGTAAGAAGAAACCCTCCCTGCTACCTGTATATAAATATTTGCTTTGCACTGAAGCTTAGGTATTTGTTAACTCTTGCATATTTTTGCAAGATAATATCTTCCTTGTAGCTCTCTAGTCCTAAGAACCTTGGTTTTAAGAGCAAATGTATTCCAAAACCTTCAGGAACCCAGACCAAAGAAGATTACAAAGGTTCATTACATTTAGAGGCTTCCCTTTTCCTACAGACTTAATTTTCTTCTACTATTATTAGTCATAATGATTGAATTACAGGAATTGTAGTAACTTTAGATCTTTTCTCTCTTCTCCCAGTGTTCATACTTGATTTCTCTTGGCTCTCTCAGTTAAACTATCATTTTATTCTTGAAAAGTAACAGATTTTATGGAGTAGCAGCATAGGTATTGAATATTCTTTGGCTTCTTATAGCAGATTCAATTTAGAAATTAGCATGTAGGAATGTGAGAATAACATATTATAACATTAAGTAAAATGTATTGTATTTGCCAGATGTTTAAAAATGACTTTAGGGACAGCAAAGACTGCAGTTACAGATTGACGTGATAATGAAATTTTATATTAAAACACATATTGCAAATGAAGGAGCTGTGCAACTGAGATTAATCATTAATCATTTTCATTAATCATGAAAAAAAATCATTTTTGTCTTATGACTATTAGTACCCTGATAGCATTTGAAATGGAAAACTAAACATTCTCCTTGAATCAGATAAAATGATTTTAATAACAAAAGTGCTCTTAGCAGACTGTTGGCCCAATTATTATTATAATAAACGTCTGCAAATGATCTAGGTAAAAGTAATGTGATTTTGTTATGACTTAAACTGCCAATAATTCTGCCTAAAATTCCAACATATGCATTGACTGAGGCATGAAGTTGGCAACCTATTTAACTTGGTAGATAAAATAGAAGGTGATTTGCTCAAGCTCTAAAATATGTCAGAGGTGCTTTTATGAAGTCTTTTTTTTAGGACCATGGTAGAAATATGAATGGTTATTTTTTTTAATTTTTCTAGACTAATATTATCTGTCACTATGATTAACATTGAAATTTGGGATGTTAACTATCCTTTTATCTGTGTACTTGTGTAGATCTCAACAGCTTCTTCTCACAGCTATTGTCCAGGCTATGCATACATTTTAGAACAATTTTCATGACATTGTTTGTTGGCTTTTTTTTTTTTTTTTTTTAGAGAAGGACAGTGAGAGAGACAGAGACATCAATTTCTTTTGAGTTTTTCACGTGGGTGGCTTTCATTGCTCCGACACTTAGTTGTGTATGTGGGTCCTGGGGTTTTAACCCGTGTACTTGTGCATGCAAGGCAAGTGCCATAACTGCCGAGCCACAGCTCCAGCCCCCCGGCCCAACCTTCTTGACAGTATCCTCAACATGATCAGATGATGCTGCCTTAGCCTGACCTTATCTGACCCCAAACTTACCTGGAAACATGGAATGTCTTCATAGATGCATAGTACTGGAATATATAACTCTGAACTCAAAACTCCTTATTAACCCTGTTAAGAGACATGATATTTATAAAATAATATCTCTTCTCCAGCTTTTCCTGCAGTTCTCTAAAGTTGAAGTCAAAGAGCAAAGAGCACTTCAGACCCTCTACTTTCTCTCCTGTAGAGCTACTTTTCATTCATCTCATCCAAATAAGTGCAAGCTTTCTTGCTCCTAATTTAAGTCTTCTTTCAACACAAAACCTCATTCAAAAGTAAAGAAGTCCCAGTTCTGTAAGCACAGGTGCACTCTGCCAGGCAGGCTCTCCTCGGGGTGGTCTGTGGACGGGGGAAGCAATAAAGATGAAGTTGAAATCAGGTCACAGAGCACAATAAGGATTCCTAAGACTGCCTTTCCTTATCTCCATTGCCTAGGTCCTCACTCATAAAAGAGCTGCTCATCTTTGTCTCATCCACAAAACTCTTAAAATTGCTCTCAGCTCCCAGTCTTATCACTCTATCTCTAATCTTCTTCCTTATTAGATCTTATTTATTTCTTTTATGAAGTTTTTCTTATACAGAAATCCATCCCACCTTTCTGACTCCTTTGGGCACCTCTTGTTGCCCATCCTAATAGTGTGACAAAGACCTGAAAGACAAAGAGGCAAAGCTGTTTTTAAAGGGGGAAGGGGGAGAAAAATGAGTGTATTTATAATTATAGCATCAGATTTTAAACACATATCCATGGTTATTTTCTGAAGGCATAAATGTCAAAGTAAAAATTTTCATGTTACATTGAATGGTACATTATGCTGCTGTAAATTAATAATGAACATATGTTAGAAAACTCATTGCTCTTTTAATTATAAAATCATATTGACCATAAGTATTCATCACTGCTTCTTTTAAATTGTCCCCCAGAGATGAAGGTGCTTTTTTATCTCAGTACCAAAATTGTGATTCTTCTAATCATTCAGTTTGTTTTTATCTTATGAACAATGCAAACCACATAATTCTTCATATCAGAAACTGGAAGACTAACAACCAAATTTGGGTTACTAATCTGACCAGTCTACTCAAAAGTAGGGATCCTATTTTTCTGCTCTTATTTTTACCTTTGTCTCATTTTCTTCTTATGTTTATTTTCTCAGTTGTAGTATAATGTATATAACAAAATTTACCTCTTAACCATTTTTAAATATATAGTTAGCATTAATTACATTCATTGTATTATGCAGTTTTTTCCTTACTGTAATAAAATACCTGAGATGTGCTAACTTCATGATTAAAAAGGTTCATTTAGCTCACAGTTGGGAGGCTCAAAGTGCAAAGGGCACAACCATGCTCTGGCCCTATAGCAGATGGCAGATAGTGTACTGCTCGTGGAGCAAAGATCACATCTCCAACTAGGAGGAGCAGGCAAGAGGGGCCAGGTTTGCTTCTTTTACTACAACCCTCTCATGACAAGTACCAATGGGTTTCATGAGAATTGCGAGCTCCCAGTTACCTAAGCACTTCCCATCAGTGCAATTTCTTAAGGTTTCTACTGCCTCCCAGTACCTGGGAGCCTTCAATCGTATGGTCCTTTGCAGGACACCAAATCCATATCCAAACCATAATATTCTGGAGAGGGTGTGTGTATCTCACATCGCAAGATGCATTCATTCCATTCCCTAAAGTCCGAAAGACCTAACTGTTCTGGCATTGCTCAAAAGTTCAAGTCCAAGATCTCATCTGATTCAAAGCACTCTTTCAGCTGTCAGCCTATAAAAATAAAAAATAAAGAACACACAAGATACAATGGTCCAACAGGCACAGAGGAAACATTTCCACTCTGAAAGGAAGAAACAGGAAAGTAGAAAGGAGTAATGAGCCCAGAGCAAAACAATGCACAGTAGGGAATAGGAAATCCTAAAGCTCCAGCAGCACCCTAGTCACACTGTGGTGGGGTTGGGCCCCCCAAGGACTCGGGCAGCCTCACCCTGCAGCATTGCTCTGTAGAGCTGCACCCCAATGTCAGTGGCTTTCCAAGGCTGGCATGGCATGCTGCAGGTTGCCCTGCATTTCTGGGGTCTCCTCTAGAACTGCACTTCCACAGCTCCACTAGGTTCATCAGGGACTCCACGCAGAGACTTTCAAACTGCAACACACTTTTTCCTGACCTCCCAAGATTTCCTTGGCAATCTCAGTGGAAGCTGCTGTGACCCCATAATTCTTGCATTTTGAACATCTGCAAAACCAGCATCGTGCAGACGATGTCAAGGTCAAATGCTGGCACAAGTTGCACCTGGGCCATCTTGAGAAAGGGCTGCAATGGCTTTGGACACTTCTCCAGCAAGCCGAAAGACCAAGTGGCCCTGGGCAGGCGGGGTTCCAGGAGCTCTTTCCTGAAACAAATCTGTCCTGCCAGGTCTCTAAAACAAAATGTCACTTCTAGGTCACTGGTTCTATCGTGGGAGGGGTGGCCCTGAAGATTTCTATGATGCCCTCAAGAACTTTGTCCTGTTGATCCCTTTTATCTGTGCTAAGCTCTTCAGCCAGTGGCAGCTCATCTAACCCTGCTTAACCACACATCTGCCTCCCCAGAAAGTTTTATGTTGCTGTTTTGGCTCCTTCCCTGGTCAGGCTACAAATTTTCTCAAACTTTCTCCTTATTTTTGCTCCTGATTCTCACTATAAAACTGAATAAAAGCAGCAAGTAATATTCATACTACGGCCCAATTGCTTTGCTGTTTTGAAATTTCCTGAGCAAGTAAGTTTCCACAAAGTCTCAAGGCACAGACACAAGGCAGCTAGATTCTTCATCATATATAACAAGATTGGCCTTTTGTCCAATTTCTAATAGAATTCTCATTTCCTTCTGAGATTTCTAAGGCCTGTGCTGTCCACAATTCTCAGTATTCTCGTCACCACAACTTATCCAATGGCTAATAGCTCTTTTCTAGTCTCCTAGTTTTCTGAGCCCTCTCCAAAATCACCTAGAATGCCCTCATTACTGCTTTCTAAGCTTGCTCTGACCTGCTTCTCTAAATTCTTTCAACCCCACTTAACCAGTTCCAAAGTCTGCTCCACATTTGCAAGTATAGTTACAGTAGCAACTCCACTCATTACCAATGTTCTGTGCTAGTCAGCTTTTCATTGCCATGACAAAAAACCTGAGGTAAACTTATTTTAAGAAAGAGGTTGGAGCTATGGGTGCTGGGACATATCAGTGATAGAGTATGTGGTGCACAAGACCCTTGGTTTGATCTCCAGCACTGCAAAAAAAGAAAAAAGAAGGAGGTCTATTTATCTCACAGTTTCGGATGCTGAAAGTCTAAATGGCATGGTGCTGGGTCTTCATGCATGTCTTTTTATTCATTTGAGAGATCTCTTAACATGCTTAATATCTCAAAAACTCCAACTTAGAACAATAGCTTAACAAAGTAGCTAAGTTAAGTAATTTGATTTTCTACAAGATGGTGGAAATAAATCACTGCTAGGGTGTATAACATTTTCAAAACCAAAGACATCTAGGCTGTACTCCACAAAATAGTGATATGTATGGACATAAATATATTTTCTCTTTTATTCCCTTTCCTGCTCTTTTTCTTCCATTCTTTGTTTTCTTCTTCTCTCATTTCTTTTCTGTACTTCTCTTAGCTTTTTCCTTTCCAGTCTTTTCTCCATCATCAACTTTGCTCTACTTCCTTATCTTTACCTTTGTATTTATCTCTTACCTCCCTTTTGTTTGTTCTTCTCACTTTTACCTGTATTCCTTTTATCATACTCTACAGAACACATTCATAACCTCTTATCTCGAACATCTCGAACATCTTTGCTTTTTATGGCCTCCAATTTGTGTTTTCCCACCACAATCCACTTGGCATGCTCTTATCCAATTAAAATTTTTATTCTTATCTAATTTATTTGACAAATAAAAATTAAAAATTTAGTCTAAATAGAACAATAAACTATATCCCTCTAAATAGTTTAATTTAATGAGTTTTAGTTAAAGCCCAGCCATAATCAAGGCACTAAGCATTTTTGTCAACTTCCTCAGATTCTTTGGAGTCTATTCTCCCTTCTTTCCACCTCTGCTCTTAGCAACCACAAATATGACTTATGTCACTATAGATACATTTTATAAATGGGGCTATCCTGTATATGTTCTTATAACTGATTCTTTTACTCAGCATATTTATTTTGAATTTCATCTATAGTATGTACACACACAGTTTCTTTTTTCTCTGAATAGTATTTTATAGTATGAATATGCCACATTTTCATTTTCTTTATACATTCACCTATGATTGGAGATCTTGGTTTATTATGATTTAAAACTATTGTGAATAAAGCTGCTATCTCTAAATATTTGAGTACAACTATTGGTATGGGAAGAAATGTGTTTTAATTTGTCTTGGATAAATACATAGGAGTGGAATGACTAGGTCATATGATTGATGTATCTAAATTTATATGAAAGTTTTAAATGGTTTTCCATTTTACAATTCCTCCAGCACTATAAAGAAGCTCTGTATTCTGATCAGGACTTGACATCTTTGGCATTTTTAAGTGTAGCTTTTCTAATGACTACGTAGTAGTATGTCATTGTGGCTTTAATTTCCATTTCACTGATGGTTAATGACTTGAGACATCTTTTTATATACTTACAGAAAGTCATGTCTTTTAAGTGGCTTTTCAAATATACTATTTTTATTTTTTTAAAGAGAGAGGACAGTGAGAGGAAGAGTGAGAGAGGGAGAATCAATTTTATTTTAGTTTTTCATGTGGCCTTCGTTGCTCAGACACTTTGTTGTGTACGTGGTGCTGGAGTTTGAACTTGCGACCCTGCTCATGAGAGGCAAACGCCATAACCGCTGAACCACCACTCCAGCCCAAATACACTATTTTTATTGAGTTGTCTAGATATATTGTTGAGTTATAAAAGTATAAAATTCTTTATGTATTCTGGACAAGTTCTTTATTCAATATACACTTTCTCTTTGTGTCTTTCTGATAAAGTTTTTAATTTTTATAAAGTCTAATTTAGCAACATTTTATTTTATGAATTGTGATATTTGTGTCTCACCTAGAAAATCTTTTCTTTCTCCAAGGTCACAGTGATTTTTTCATCTATGTTTTCTTCTAGGAGCTTTATAGTGTTTAGTTCTATGAATAAGTTCAAGTAAAATTTTTATATGTGGTAAAGTAAGGATTGAGATTCATTTTCTTCCATGTAGCTATGCATTTGTTCCAGTACCATTAAAAAGAAAAAAGACATTTCTTTCCTTGTTAAATCTTGGCAGTTTTATAGTAAATCAATTGACCACATCATCTGGGTCTGTTTCTGTGCTCTTTATTCTGTCCCACGGATGAATTAGTATATATCTCATGGTTTTGCTATTGTAAGGTAGATTTTATTTTCTACTAGATTGCTCTTTTTTAAAGGATGTTTATCATTAGCCTTTTACTGAGAACCCTTCACCAAGTGCCCACAAACAAGCAACCTGCCAGTACCCACCCATGAATGCTGAATATTCCTTTACAGATGTATCATTTGCCTCCTATCTCTGATAAAATTAGTCACTCACTGTTCCACATGTATAATCCAAGCTTGTGTATACCAAATGTATATACCAAATTTATATAAGGTGGAAAGAAGACAAGATAGGGTATATTTGAGCATTGTAAGTAATAAAGGGCATTGAAATGAGAAAGACTTGGGCATTAAGCAAATTCTTTTTGGATTTGGAGATTAAACATAGAACTCTCACTGGAAACATCAGAAAAACAGACTTCAGTATAACACCAGGAAGATGCAGTTAGAGCACTCTGAAAGTGCAAAGGACGTTCTCAGGAGATGGTAAATTTCCTGTTGCTGGCTAAGCAGGGACCAGATGATCACCTACTGAGACAGGTGTAAAGTAATATTAGTGTCAGATGGAGATTATATCTGGGCACCTTTATGAGGTTCCCTCTAGCCCTGAGACTGTATAAATGCATTCTCAAAATTTATTTATTTTTCATTCATTAAAAATCACATTCATAGCCAGAAGAATCTTTCAAATCATTTTTGGCCAAATTTCTGTTCACTAGAATTAGTGAAATATTTCATTTAATACTTAATTCTTCAACACGCTGCTCATGAACTACTGCTGAAATTAGTGGGATCTTTAAAAAAAAAAAAAGAGCTTCTGCTACAGCATTTCCCATCTGCAGTTCTAGAATCACACTTCATGGGATATTATTAATGTATTACTAAATAACAGAAGCCATTTGTAAGTGATTCTGCATGATTATTCTTTGTCATATCCATAAATTATATATTGGCTCTCCTAGTTGAGTGGATCTAAACCAGTCAGGGCAGCAAGAAGCAAGAGCTTTAGAATCTTCCAAAACGATAATTAATTTTCAAAATGCCAAGGCCAATTGGCAATAGTTAACATTGCCCCCAGAGCACAGTCATGGCCTCGATGCCACGGAGACAAGTTGTCTTGTATTGCCTATAAATGGATTCTCAGAAAACCTAATTTGAAATTACTGCCTTTAATTATACTGCTGATATAAATAACTTTGATAAAATTAGTGCAGCTGGCCTCCTGTTTGTTTTTCCCATTTGAATGCACTGTACAATGTAATCATCTGAAATAAACATCCATTACAAAGAATACTTCATTTCAAAGAACATATTATTCTGCTCATCCAGCCAATTGTTATTTTCCCCTCCCCAACCCCATTTCAGTCTTGCACCTATTAAAGGGATGAACAAATTACCAAGCTCTCATAATGTACCAACTAGCAAATTAAAGCAATACATTGCTACTGAATAGGGCCATGCATTTAAAAGATTGTAATTCATTTTTATCCTCAATTACCATGTTTTCTCTTTAAACAGATCCTGCCAGTTTCAAAATTGTTAAAAACATGCTCTTCTCTACATAATATAATCATGTCATTTTCTAAAGAGAAATCCATATCTTTAAAAAGAAAACAGAAGATTAACATTCATTTGGTGTGCTTCTTGACTGAAAAGTCCAAGAAAAGGGTCTCAAGACTTTAAATGAAATTTTGGCCTCAGTTCATTTATTTTGTTACAGGGCAGAATTGGCTCTTCTGTAGAAGAGACTGGGACCCTTTCTTCTTTGTTCAGTGTGGTGTGATTGTCATCTCTATCTCTACTACAATTTGGACAGGATCTACCAAGGTCAATTCAACTCAGTTTAACTATTACCCAGCTCGGTTCAACTCAATTCAATAATTACTAAGCTCAATTCTATCTCACAATTCTTTATTAACCACCTGCAACACACAGGACACCATGAAGATTCCCAAAATGAGTAAGATGTGGCCTCTTTGCTCTGTTTCATAGTGAAGCAAAAGAAGATTAGCTGT
Source organism: Aplodontia rufa (assembly GCA_004027875.1). Lineage (NCBI taxonomy): Eukaryota > Metazoa > Chordata > Mammalia > Rodentia > Aplodontiidae > Aplodontia > Aplodontia rufa. The sequence goes on along the minus strand of PVKS010024921.1, from coordinate 4,946 downwards.
AGAACATTGTGGCAGTTTGGAAGTGGTTAGGCAAGGACACAGATGATAAAATAAATACTAGAGTAAGATTAATACCATATGAGAAGTCAAAAGGGCTTACGGAGTTCAGAAAATGGTGCACAGAAGGTTGGGAAAATTAGCAGGCCCTTGAGGGAAATTCTAAGGCTATGCTCTTGCTGTTATCTGTAAAGTCATGGAAACAAAAATCAGGGCATATTTAGGAATAGCAAATTAGCTAGCTCTTGCTGGAACCCTGGAATTAAGAGGAATGGATGAAGTTAAAATCAGGAAAATGGATGGGATTCAGAACATAGAGACCCTAAAATCCCAGACTGGTCTCTGTATCTATTAGGTAGTGGGGAATCATTATGGTATTTCAAGAAGGGAAAAGAAATGATTTGGGTTGTACTTTAGGGAGAGATATTTCAAAGCTCTTTAGATCACAGGTCAAAAGGAGAAAAAGCAAAGGTGGTGATGACTGTGAGAATATATTTCTATTTCTCAGCAACTGCATGAAGCTGAGGGAGAGGTCAAGATCTGAAACTGGATGCTCTTGGAGTGGGGTTTACATCAAATGCCAGACCTGTAACTGGAGCACCAGGGTGATGGAAAATACACACACTCTCAGGAGCATGGGAGATACTCCAAGGCCAGCAGGTGCAGTGGGAGCAATCAACTAATTTATCCTCCAAAGTGTAGCTGAAGCCCTGCCCCATGGACTCATGGGTCCAGTATCTGCCAACACAGCACCCCCCACTCCAGTTTGTTCTACCAAAAACATAGCCTAGGATAAGTGCTTGAGCAGATAGTTTGTTTGGTAAATGTTCCCTAGGCAGCAGAGTTGGGGGAGAAGGACAAAAAGAGAGAAGAAGCCAATGGAAGGACATGGACCATGCTGAAGTGGCAACAGGGACCTCAGCAGGATCTCCTAAGAAACATCAGGGGTGTTGAAACTTGAAACACTGGGGGCTGGCGTCTTTATCCCCCAGCCTCTGCCTTCTTTCAGTTGAGGATTGCCTAGGGATTGCATCCCTACGCTCTGGGGCACACTTGTCCCCAGGCTTTCACAGGGTGCCCTTGGTTGATATTTGGCTCAGCTGAACTCGTTCTCTTGCAGTTTCCAAGGCAGTTGATACAGCCTCAAAACAGTTAACAAGCGCAGAGCCTTGGTCTTACTATACCAAGACTAGAGATACTGCGTGCTTCTCACCCACCTGAACTTCATCCAGCCTAGGAACTGTGGTGCAAGGGCTGCACACCATTACCACCCCATCCACGACCAGCAGAGTGCCTTGACCATCACCACCCCGTCCACCACCAGCGGAGTGCCTTGACCATCACCACCCCGTCCACCACCAGCGGAGTGCCTTGACCATCACCACCCCGTCCACCACCAGCGGAGTGCCTTGACCATCACCAACCCGTCCATCACCAGCAGAGTGTTTTGTTATGTCTAACCATGATGATGATCGCTACCGATCTGACATCAGTGCTGGCTTCATATGTCTCAGAGTCAGAGTGAACCCTATATAATGCTGATGCAAGCATAGTCAGCAATTTTATTTAGGAAAGTAAAGCAAGCAATGAGAGTAGACAGGCTTATCTAAGAAAAGGATGAAGAGAGATTTCTCCCCAGAAGGAGACGGGAGTCTCTGAGCCAAGAGTCCACCCCTTAGCATGGTGTCTGCCCTTTCATCCCATCCGCAGGACCCTGCCCTCTTTGCCACTTTTCATAGGCCCTTTCTAGAAGGCACAGGGCTCACAAGTTAGCTCAGTGTACACATGCTCACAAGTTGCTGTCCATGACCTTGAGACCAGACACTGAATCCCAGCGTGCCTGGCCTTGACTAACCATGGCAAAGCTGGCTCCCAGTTTTGACTCCAAAGCATAACAAAAAAAAAAAAAAAACAAAAAACATAACATAGCCCCACGAAAGTCTTGGTGAGGGGGCCTAACTATACAACAAGCATTTTTGTTATCAGATGCCTACATCTGAATTACTCTTGTAGCAGAGGGGATGTCAAGCTAGTATACATGTTTGTTTATTTGGAACAGCAGGTGCTCTTTGTTTCCTTAAAGAAGAAGCTTGCCTGGCATGCCGGAGTTTGTGAGTTCAAACCCCAGTACCATGTATACAAGGATGTCTTAGGGCAACAGAAGCCACATGAAAAACTAAACAAAAAATTGTTTCTCTCTTTCACCCTCTCTCTCTCTCTCTCATTGTCCATCTCTCTTTAAAAAAAAGACAACCATCACCAATGTCCTTCTCATCCAACCGTGACATCATTCCATCTATACTGACTGCCTGACTTTGCGTCCCTACTTTATGATTCAGCTCCTAAAGTCTATCTCATGGATCTGCTTTCTAGAATAATTTCTGTTGTCAGTTTTCTTTGAGTTTAGGTTTTACTCAAAACAGTACCTGTAACAAGATTTTTGGTGCACTTGTGTATTTGAAAAGTTGTCCAGAAATCTTAGATGTAGGAAAATAGAAAAATGAAACAAGAATGGGGAGGGGAGTCAATTTAAGAATGTGTTTCCAAGTTAATAATGGAGGACTGATTCTGATTCCTGAGAAATATCCAAGACAGCTCTCAGAATTTTCCACCTGAGGAACAATAAGATGGATCACTTACCCATAGCCTCCTAGTGTCCATTTTTATTAAGGATTGTCCTTAACTCCCCGCCCCATTCAAGCTTGTAAAAAGACAAGTGGATTCTCCCAGACTCCAGAGTAGAAAGTACAAACCAAGTGACTCTCACTTGAGGTGGGGCATTGTCAACGTAAGGTTGACTAGCATGCATAAGGAACTATTTGCTAGAGCTGCAGTGGACATGGGAAGTGGACCGAAGGGAAGTGGCCCTGGGTACCTGGATATCTTATGTCTCTCAATCTAGCACCCAGAAAGCCTGTTATTACTCGGTAGCCTGGGTGTTGTGATTTATTTGGCTTCTCCTTTTTCACTGAATGGTTCCCAGGATGACAATCCTTGCTCTCAGAACTAGTAATATTATCTTCTGGCCCCTGTGGTTCAATCTGAACCATCAGCAAAGCTTATTTTGGATCTGGTCTATATTAATAGGAGTGAATCCTGTTGAAAAACAGGAGGTAAGATGATCTGGTACTTCAAACCAAATTTTCAACCATGCATTCCCTGCTGACAATCACTATTCCATCTCTGTTTTCAACTCTGGTTTCAATGTATCCAGGCTGAGCTTAGCCCCTGCGCACTAGCGCAGCACCACCCACTAACTTTCAAGGACCTCTCAAGGTCACCTAGATACCCCTTTATAAATTACATCTTTTTTAACCTTCTGAAGAACCTAAGCTTCCTCTAAGCCACTCTCCTAATAGTAAGAATTGCCAAAAGCAGATCTGGTTTCCCCCTTTTCAAAAGATGTTCCGTTCCTTACCCTGGAGGGTTGAAAAGGGCATTAAGATGACTCGCTGTGCCATCTCTGCTTCTTTTGAAGTTGACCTGTTTCTTCTTTCTTTGTGAACCGCTTCTGTTCCATAGGATTATAGACTTCACAATTGCTTTCTTCTGCATCTAGGTGTTGTCCTCAGAACATGGTGCATGAGTTTCAGGAAGGCCGCACCACCTTTGGCCCGTAGTATTTTTCTTCTCAAACTTCCATTATTGCTGATGTGGGAAGTGTTGGATTTAAAAAGAGAAAAAGAAAAACAACTCCAGCCACTGCCAGTTCAGAGCTGAATCACATTTAGTCTTGCAGCGTTTCCCACCCTTCCCTTTCAATTCCCCTGGAGCAGGGGCCTTGGTACAGAGTTCTGTCCTCCAGGTTGCTAAAGCACTGTTAGCCTGGGACCTGGTGGCCAACTTTCCAGTTACAATTAAGCAAGACTCTGGCCTCAACCTACTTCAGCTTTCTCAGGCAGTGCCAGGCCTCTGGGCTGGGAAGTCTTTCCTGTAGCTGTCTGTCAGGCAGTCACATTGACTTCAACTCTGGGGGTCCCTAATTATGTCTCCAGGTGAGCCATTGCAGCTATCTTTCACATACATGAGGAAGCACTGAAGAGGTCTGGATTTCCTCACCCCCGTCAGGAGGAGGGAAGGTAGAAGGAAGAATCTCAGGTCCACTTGCTTCGGTCACTTGTACCCTCCCACACAGGTGCCCATGAGGCACCGCTCACGCTGGCTGAGAAGCTGAAATGAAAGGCCCTTGGTGTTTCCAGGCAAGGGAGAAATAAGCTTGTGCTTCAATTTCCCCTAGGAATATCCTGGTGAGTCCTCTACCTTCTCTTAAACTAGGTTCAATCCAGGGTGGATAAATGGGAGGAAGACAGTGTAATTTCACCCCTTGATCTTTTTTCCGTGTCTTACTTTTAAGCAGCAGTGATTTTGCTTCCTGCTCACTAGAATTTTCCCGGGGTTGTGCTTTCGCTCTCCTTGCACTATGAGTTGTAGTAAAGCTGTGTCTAGAATTCCAGAATCTCTTCTAGATATATAAACGTGAGATCCAAGGATTTTCAATATCCCCAAATTTTCTCTCTCTCTCAAAAAAAACAAACAAAAAAAAAACAAACAATAAAAAAACCAAGGTTGTGCCTCTTTTAACTAAAGCCAGAAGTATTGGGTTTTTTTTTTTTTGTTTTTGTTTATGTTTTGTTTTTGTTTTTTTTTTTTTTTTTTTTTTTTTTTTTTTTTTTTTTTTTTTTTTTTTTTTTTTTTTTTTTTTTTTTGGTTTTTGGTGTTTGTTTTTTAAAGCGAAAGGGACAGTGAGAGAAAGAGAATCAATTTTTTCTTTTTACTTTTTTTTTAATTCATTCTAGATAGTCTTACATTTAGGAGGGAATCGTTGCCACACAATCATGAACACATGCATAATGCTAGAGCAAGCCATTCCATGGTCTCCCCTCTTGGGTTCCCCCACCCCAGGTTTCCCCCAATTTTACCCCCATATTACCTGGGCTTCTCATGGAAAT
>PVKS010024920.1:0-30487 GCA_004027875.1 Aplodontia rufa | reverse complement strand
CTGCCCCTGCCCCTGCCCCTGCTCTAGTCCCAATCCCTCTGCAGTATTTAAGAAGAAAGGACACAAGGTTCTGAGGTGTCATCAGTCAGGTGTCCGGGAGCTGTTGCTCTTTGTTCGAGCTTCTATTACAAGTGAGGTCTGAAATCACAGCCGTCCATTGTGCCTTTAATGTGGGCCAGAAAACGGGCCAGGCCTTCCATCAGCTCCTCCTCTCATCCTCTTCACCACACCATTGTCCCTTTGTGAGACATAGAAAGTTGCCCAGCTACCAGGTGGCAGAAGATTAATTCAACCCCAGGCCGACCCGAAGCCCATTGCCCTGCAGCCCAGCCAGCAGCCCAGCGAGGACCCTCCCACTCTAGAGTCTTCAGAGCTGAGGGGAGGGGCGAGCGCCACTGAGCATCTGCTGGCCAGCTCTGTTCTGCAGGCTGTGGGGGGGTCGTCCAACTCGGTTCCTGCTGTGGACCGACGTAGTCACATCTGCTGTCCTCAAGCTACCAATGGGCATGCGGGAGCAGGGGTGCATGCTCCACGCCAGGGGACACACAGGTCAGGGTAGTTGTTTTAACCCAGCCCCAGCAGACTGGGGGAAGGAAAGGGAGGGGCACTTTAGGCAGAAGGAAGCCTGCAGCAAAAGCCAGGGCATGCATCAGCATAAGGACTCCCCCCCCCCCCCCCGTGGCGTGGCTTGCGAGGACAGGGAGGGGGAAGAGAGGTGAGAAAGGGTCAGGGGCAGCCTGTGGGTGAGGCCACGGGGAGCCGGAGCTAATTTTGTTGGCCATGGAGAGCCTTTGGTAAGATTTCATCAGACATAATGATTAAATTTTCATTTTGGAAAGATTATTTGGACAGCCCAAAACCTCTTAGCATGAAGTAATTTATTCTTTACATTCAGCATGACTCCTGGGGACAGAATACACGGAAGTTTTATTTTGATGGGGGACAGCAGGAAAAGTCAAGCCGTGCACCCAGCAGAGGGTCTGACTTCACCCGGGGTTAGGGATGGCCTGGCTGAGAGGGCAGGAGGGAAGAGGGCCACTGCTGGGAACCTTGGTCACCTGCAGCTGTCCTCAGAAGGGCAAAGGGAGCAGTTGGTGATGGGGCTGGAAAGGACCCAGAAATGTGGCATGGGGGAGGGAAGGCGTCTTCAGAGACCAGGGGCCCAGGTGGGCGCTGTGGGAGCTCTCTCCTCTGACTTTGGTTTTAATTTTTGTTGTTTAAAACGTCTTAATGTACCTGGAGCATAATTAATGTACAAATCAGAGAGTTTTCACCAAGTGGGGTGACTAGCAGCTAGCTCAGGATCAGAACCCAAGCCTTCAAAACATTAAGCTAGAAGACAGTCCAGACTTGAAAATGCCCCACAGGAGGCATTTCTGTGAGGTGCCAGAGTGAGTGAATCAGCGGAGACAGGAGGCAGTGTAATTGCTTAGGGCAGGAGGGTAAGGGATCCATTGCAAAAGGGTACGCGGTCCTAGGCCTGTTGACTTAAGCCAGGCAGGGCCCGAGCAGAGCAAGTCCGTCTGCGGAACTGAAGCCATCATGGATGTCTTTGGTCACCAGTTTGTGCAACCACACAAAGGTTTCATAATAGCAGGCAAGAATTTATTAGAAGAGACGGGAAGTGGGGAAGGGGATACTTTCAGGGGAGAAGGTGGAGAGTGGGCCTCTCAGAGAGGAGAGGACCAGCATGCCCTCCTGCCCTCCAGTATTATTGGAGAGCCTAGGGAAGTTTCCAGAGAGTTCCACCCTGGTTCACCTCTTTACTTTTGACATTCAGTGCCCACTCTGCGTGGTCTTCCTCAGAGAGGGGAGATTTTACTGTTAGAAATACATGCTCAAGACCCGGGGCAACTCTGGGCTACTGGCTCTAAATGAAACTTGTTCTTACAGGTGTTGTGGTTGAGGTCCCATCTGGAGTCCTGGAATCTGGTCTGTGTAAGGTCACAGAAGTCCTCCTTTGGGGTAACTTGTATTCTTAAGGGAAGGGAAGAGTCTTTGGGTCTCCCTTTCTCCTGCAGGCAGCAGGCAGTTTGCTGAGGAATGTGCCAGGCAGGGCCAGAGCAGCCTCTGCAATTGCCCTTCAAGAGAAAGCATGTGGGGGTCAGCACAGTGGGCCTGGTCTTCAGAGTTATCCGTTAGCTTCCTGTTTCCAAGGCTTGTGTCTGCTCATCACCTGTCATTTTCAAGAAGGTCAGAAGGTCCTAACATTTACTGTGCTGATGAAACCATGAAGGGAAGGAAGGAGAGAATAGGACCTGAGCCCTGGGCTCAGGTTCCAGCCCTACCAGACCCTGATGGAGGCACCACCTCTCCTCCCAACACTGGGTACTTTCCCTTCTCCAAGCTTGGCATTTTATGTAAAGGGAACCAAACAGCCTGTTATGTTTGGCTTACTTAGCTCAACATTATCCTTACGAGAATCATCCATGTTATGCATGTCATTTGGCTTTCTGGAGAATTGCTTTTTTCCCATTACAATTTGATGCCCACTCAGGAAATTTAGAGAAGAGGAAGCAAGGAGTGAAGGTCTCCAAGCAAGTGCTCCACCACCCAGGCGGAGCCACTGTGAACACAGTTTCTTTCTCTCGCTTTTTTTATTTTAAGAGAGACAGAAAGTCAATTTTTATTTATACTTTTCACCTTTTTTCTTCTTTCCAACATTTAATTGTGTGTGTGGTGCTGGGGTCCAAACCCGAGTCCTAGTCATGTATGCCAGGCAAGTGCTCTACCGCTGAGCCACCACTCCAGCCTCCCCCCTCTAAAAGCTCTTTTTACTCTGTATGTGAGCTTTTCATGCAATTGCTACTGGGAAGCAGGTCTCTGTGATTTTCAGTGTCTTCTGAGGCATTGTGGACCTTCTCAAACATGCTTCAGAGGTGTGTATTAGTTCATAAGTATATTCTAATCTATTTAGAACTGTGGTTAGAATAACACACCAATGGATTATAAACCACATGTATTAGAAACCACCAGTATAAAAATTCATGTAGCTTGGTTAAGCTATAGTTGTGTAAGCTTAAAAATAACCTTTCTCCTATAATCTCTGATTAATTTAAGAATATTATAAGAATATGTAACTTTTAAATTTTGTAACCATGTTTAACTATCTAAGTGAATTAGGATTTTTTTCCTGATAAAAAATAAAATGATGCCAGATATAGTGGTGCATGCCTACAGTCCAGCTGAAGCAGGAGAATCACAAATTCAAGGCCAGGCTGGGCAACTTAGTGAGACCTTGTCTCAAGACAAAAACTAAAAAGGGAATGGGGATGTAGCACAGTGGTAATGGGCCCCAAGTTCAATCCCTCGTACTGCCTCCCTCAAAAAATTAGGAGAATGTTATATGAGACTTATTAAATTGAAAATTTCCTTCATGATTCTCAACTTAAAATTTAAATTTTTGTTGAAAAACACCTCATTGTTTTATTGGTTGACTTTGTAAAAAGCAAGTTTTATACACTTAACTTAAAAACAAGTTTATAATAACAAAATCCTGCTTTTAACTCTTGTAGACTGGAATCGCACAAAGATTAGAAAGATTCATATCTAAAATCTTTGAAACCAACAGTATATCTAAAATTGCATGGGCTTAAAAAACTACTTTTTTCCCATAAAAATTATATATATAAAATAAAATATGAAAAATAAAAGAAAAATAAAAATCACTTGGTGTCCCACCTGTCACCTATAAGTAATGTTGACTGTATATCTGCTGTTTGCATGAGACTGTTCTGGATTTTGAGGTTATGGTGGCGTATGGTGAGAGAGGACATCTTGCCAGGTCTCTATTTTTGACAGAAGAGACAGGAAGGTAAGGAAACAGATTATTTTAGGTGTTAGCAAATGCTATTAAAAAGCAAACAGACTGGTGACACAGGAATGACACAGGAGATAGACATTCAGGTGTCCAGCAGAGAGGCATTTGAAGGGAAGGTTGGCAGAGCTGCTTGTGATGGGGACAGAGGGCCAGGCTGGCTGCAGCAGAGACTTAGGAGAGAGAAGGAGGGCGCGCTGGCCATGGTGTAAAGTTCAGGTTTCACTAAAATGCTGAGTGGTTCCTTGGAGTTGTTCTTTCTGTATATCATTCAGCGATAACATAGGAACTGTTTCGATGATGACAGGAAGAGGGGCATAAGACAGTTCTGCACTGGGGTAGAATGCCAGTCTTTATTCTTTACGGGAACGTGGGGCCTTATGTCCATGTGATGTGATTCTAGCTGTGCAGACTTCCCAGCTCCCTGTGCACAGGTGGGGCAGATGTCATCAAGGCACACATTGGTTTGGGTTGGAAGTGGAACCAGCAGGAACAATCAAACCCTCCATACGGAACATAAAACAGATCTGCAACAGGAAAGGAGATAAACACATTCTGTGAGAAGTAAAGAAAGGGCATATATATAAAAAGATTTTTCTTCAAAAACAAAAACAAATTTTTCTCAGCATCTGCTCTGGTCCTAAGGAAATGTGAGAAATCATGAGCTCCAATGTAAGAGAGCAAACTATAGGCAGGATGAGCTTATATGAAAAGACAGTGGGTTAAGAGGATGACGGATTTGTGCAATTAGAAGAGACTTTGGGGGAGTAGACCATGCCAGGCAAAATTGCATGTGGGTTAGAAACAGCAGGGGCAGAATGAACGCTCAGCAAGTCTCCCCAGTGGTAGAGGACACATTCAAGAGAAGCCCCAGAATGCCAAGGACAGGAAGAGGAACCAGAGGTTCTTGGAGGTTGAAGGGGAGGACCGACAGTGAAGATCCAACATGCGTATAACGTTATTTGTGAAGAGGCATCCAACACAAAACAGACAGCTGCTGGGTTTCAAATGCCACCACCACCACACCATTCCCACTGGATATTCTCAGGAATGTGACAAAATTGTTGTAAAGTTCATTTGAAGAATCAATGGCTGAGAAGAGCAACTGAGTCATTCAAACAAAAGCAAGATGGCGAACGTGCCTTTTCCCTCTCGGACATCAGGAGCCACTGCAAGGCCTTTTCACAGTGAAGATGGGCTCCTGCCAGAGCAAGAGAGCTGCAGGGTACGTAGGAGGCAGAGACGTTGGTGTGCTGTGACGAGTTCCACGTCACACGGGATCCAGGGCCTACAACCAGGAAGATGCGTTAATGTTTAGGGAGGAAATTCTCGGTTTCTTTCCTCATGTTAAAGCCAAAATAAATTGGATTTAAATTAAAGAGTTGATATTGAATAAGTTGTATGCATCTAGGAATATGTGACAACTGATCCCAACATTATGTAGAACTATGATGCACTGATAAAAATATATAAAAAAATCTTAAAAAATAAAATATTAAAAAATTTATACTGCAACCTAAATAAATAAATTAAAAAGTTGAATGTAAAGTTCTGCTAGTTCACAAAGAACTATTAGAGATTGAAGTGGAGATCAAATACATTAAAAAATAAACCCTTGGATTTGAAAATACTTTTCTAGCTTTAACCCCAATGCTGTAACATAACAAAGGAAAATTTTGGTAGATTTGATGCTATAATATTTAAAGCACTAAATATCAAAATGTTATAAACAAACCCGAAAGCTTAATGATGAACTGAGATAAAATGTTTCCAATATATATTACAAACGTTTGCTGCTAATCAATAGAGAGTTTTTGGCAGCTGGGCAAAGACTATGAATAGGTTTTCTTTAAGAGGGGAAAAATGAAAATGGCCAATAAACTGCAGAAAATAGCCAACAGCTTTCTTAGTAGTAGAATTCAAAATAAAGTAAAGGAATTGTCAGTTCACATCCACAGTCTTGGCAGAGTTGGGGAGAAAAAATCACATTTCCAGTACTGGCAAAGTTCTCGTTTTTATTGGTGGGGTCATAAAATTGTACGATTTGTTGAGAAGTTAGACAATATGTATAACAGTTTAAAATGTGAGTTACCACTGCATACCACAGCTTCATTTCTAAGACTTCTGTCTTGAAATTGATCATGCTAGTTAAAGAAGGTACATGCGGAAGGACACTCAGGCGGCGCGGGCTAGGAACAAACAGAAGCCCACCGAGCACATACTGTTCAGCCTGTTGCCGGGAACTTCCGAAGCATTTGCACGCAGTGTGAGTTCATTACACGTATTTGTTCATTTAATCTGTACAACTCTGAGTTCAGCGCTGTTTGAAGCCCCACTGTGTGTATGAAGAAACAGGCACAGATTGTGTAATTAATTTACCCAGCATTGCATGGCTAATAAATGGCAGAACAGGGATTTGATCTCGGGAAATTTTCCTTCCCAAGCTACATTTCTAATTACTGCATTGCATTGTATTAATGTGTAATGTGTAGTATAATTCCTTTAGTGCCAAAAATAATCATGCAATGATCAAGGATTGAATGAGCTAATATGAGTCAATTATTCATGGGTAGAATGCATTCAAAATAATGTTGTTGAAGAATCTTTGATGTGGGGCTTTTATGATGCTTTGTGAACGAGGGAAGTGTAAACCACGCATCCTCAGGAACCCAGCACACCCAAGACACCTCTGGTGGAAAGCGTGAGCAATGTGCAGCCTGTCCTCCAGGCTCTGTGTTTACAAGGGCTTCTCCCCGCTTGCTGCTTTCCTGAATTCTGGATTCTGCCTGCATTATCTCTGCTATAAAAGAAATGTTATTAAGTAATAAAGAAACAAAATGAGATTTGAAGTTGTTTGGGAGCTTTTAAAAGACATCCTTTAGACTGTGCTGCTCTGATTTCAGGAAGGGAAAATAAAGCTCTTGGTAATTCACACAGCCTCTGGCGGTGGAAATGAGAGTCTTGTAGAGCGGAGCCCAGAAGGGGCTGCAAACTCCGTGTGACCTCTAGGGGGCAGGAGGCCATCCGAGGAGCCTGGCTGTTGGTCCTGGGCAGTGGGCACAGGTGGGAGCCAGGGACCAGATTTCAGGAGTCCTCAGAATCACTGCAGCCTTGACCCACCTGGAAGCGGGGCCTGAGTGAACCACAAGTCCATGCGTAGCGCCAGCCACTCATTGGCGTAGGTGACGTTCTCCTTAGTCCTCATTCTGAAAGAGGAAATAGTCGCGGAGGTCCAATCTTTCCACAATCAGTGGTCCCTCCTTGGGACTCTTGGCCTTCCCCTGGTCCAGCATGTTCTGGAACTTTCTACTGTGGAGGACGAGTCAGGCTCAGTATTTTTTTTTATCCTGTCTGCATATTTTTTCTCTCAGAACCTTGAATAATCTGATATTTCAGTAGATATTTTGGCAGCATATTTCCTCTTGAGAATGTCTTTTTTTTCATTGTGAGTTTCCTAAAGATCTCTCCTTTACTCATCAGTGTCTTGTTGTTCAGCCAATTCTTCTGCAATGGTGATCATCTCTGTTGCAGCTTTCCACGCCCCTGTGCCCCAGCCCTTTCTCTGCTCTTCCTCTGCCTGTTGGAGAGCTGGTGGCCTGCGTCCTAGCAATCCCTACCCTCCCCACCACTGGAGCTCTGCTTTCTCACACCTCTCAGGCCACTAGCCTCCCTCTCCTTCTCCAGGTCCCTCCCTGTGGATCCCCTCTCCTCTCCCATCTCAGGCCACTAGCCTCCCTCTCCTTCTCCGGGTCCTTCCCTGTGGATCCCCCCTCTCCTCTCCATGTCCTTGATTCCTCTTGAAGCTGGCCCTCCCTGGGACTTGGGGGTGTGGTTCTGAGGTTTTACACATATCCATGTGGGCTTTTTTCCCTGTTTTAACCAGAGCTTTATGTTACCCATAGTCATTGGGTTCATCTTGAACCCAACACACACGAGCATGGAATTCGATTTCGGTTCTGGTCCCCAGCTCTCCCTCCTGTCCCCCTCCCGTCTCCCATTGTCCCTCCTCTGCTCTGCTGGACCTCCTTTCACCTGTCTGTTTATGTCTGATTGGGCCTCTTTACTCACACGTGAAGGTGAAGTGCCCTGTGGTCTAATTATGCATGCACATGACATGAGTTTTAAAGAATTCATTCCACATTGCCTCTCCTTGCCCATCCCTCACTCTGCCTCTCCTTCTCCTCCTCCTACACCACTCATCTTCCCTCCTCCTTCCCTGTGGTTTACTCTGGCTTCTGCACATGAGAGGAAACATTCGGCCTCTGAGTTCCTGAGCCTGTCTTATTCACTTAGCATGATGTTCTGCGTTTCCATCCATTTGCAGCAAATGCTATGATTTCCTCCTTCTTTACGGCTGAGTAGAACTCCGCTGTGTGTAGATACCACACTTTCTCGATCCATTCATCCGCTCATGGGCACCTGGCTTGATTCCATAGTGTAACTGCTGTGAGTTGTGCTGCTCTAAACCTGGAGGTGGCTGTGCCTCTACACTATGCTGATTTAAGATCTTTGGAGAAAAAAACTGAAGAGTGGGATAGCTGGGTCTCCGCGTGGGCATCATCTTCATTTCTCAGCGAGGTGGACTTGTCCAGCAGATGGGCATGCAGCTTGCTCTGGGATCACCTTCTGTGTGCCTGGGCCTGTGGTCCGCTCCCCACTAAGGCTAGAGGGAAATGAGCTGCAAACTGGTTGCAGGTCCAAGCTGGCTTCCCCCTACCGCATCTGCTGCTCTGCATGGCGCTTGTCCTCTCCCTGCCGTCACTTCCATGGATAAGTAGGGTGGAGTCTTCTGGCCCCAGTTGTATTCCTTCATTCTTGGGGACCCCCTTAGTGAGCTGGCAGCGCTCTAACCAGCTGTGGGGTCAGATGTCATGGCTCTGTCCCTGCTAGCTCTGTTACTATGGACTCTGGAGTAAGAATACAGCAGCGACATGGCTCATTTCTAAGTCTGAGTTCATTCATCCATACAATGGGCTCAAAGCATGTTCATGATGATTCAGTGAGACAGTATGAGATATTCTCTGTAAACGTCTGAAACCTAGAAATAGATCATCACCGAGTGCCCACCATGGACAAGCAATGCTCCAAGGACTTCACCTGTTTTGGAATATGAGGGAGGCACCATTGAGATTTCTGTTCACAGAGAATGAGGCTCTGAGAGGTTGAGGCAGCTTCTCATGCCTGCACAGCGGTAGGAGCAACACCAGGACTCACCCCAGACTGTGTGACTTCAGGGCCCAGCTAATCAGCACGTCACCAAGTGTTCCACGCAGCACCTGTCACTGCCACTTCCTTCACAAGTCATGAGAAAGATAATGAGCCATGGCAGGGAGGGGCAGGAGGGTGCAGAGTGCCCAGAAGGTGCCATGCACCTTGTTCTTGTTATGTAACAAGGGAGGTAAGCTGGGGTCTTCTGTAGCCTTCCTGGCTGGCCTGGATTCATGAGATGGACCCAGGGTGCGGTATGTGTGTGCCTTCTGGCTGGTGGGGTGCAGGGGCTCTGTCTAGATGGGGCTGTAGTTCATTGGCTTGGTTTCCAAGCTCCCCTCTTTGGTTTTCCTCCGCGTTTTTCATTGGTGCATTGGAGTTGTACATAATGATGGGGTTGGTTGCTACATACTCACACCTGCACGCAGTATAGCAACATAACTTGGCCACCATCCCTCCCCAGCGCTACCCCGCCCTCACCTCCTTCCACTCCCTCTACCTTTCCTCTACTGATCTCCTTTTGATTGTTATGGTTTGACTTTCCTAGTTTTTATTGATTGAGTGGAGGCTATTTAGTATCTTAGAGGTGTGAAATATACATTTAACCCCCCTTTTTCCTTTCTGTCCTTCTCCCCTCTCCCCTTCTCTTTCCTCTACTAGACTTCCTTCACCTTGTCTATTAATTTGTATTTGAATGGTTTTTTATGTAATCTTATTCTTCCCTCCCCCTTTTTTATTTTACTCTAGCTTCCACATCTAAGAGAAAACATTTGACTTTTGAGTTTCTGAGATTGCTAATTTTACGTAGCATGATATTCTCTGTTCCATCCATTTGCCAGCAAATGCTGTAATTTCATTCTTTAGTAGCTGAGCAGAACTCCATTGTGTGTGTGCGCATGTGTGTGTGTGTCTGTCTCTACTGTGGAAAGCAATATGGAGAATCCTCAAAAAAAACTGGGGCTGGACCCCACCATATGACCCAGCTACAGCTAGCTTTTTGAGGAATCCCCACACTGCTTTCCGCCATGGCTGTGCTAATCTGCAGTCCCACCAACAAGGTAGAAGTGTTCCTTTCTCCCCACAGCCTCACCAGCATTTACTGTTGTTTGTAGTCTTGATCTCTGCCATTCTGACTGAATTGAGATAAAATCTTAATGTGGTGGTTTTGATTTGCCTTTCCCTGATTGCTAGAGATGTTGAACATTTTTTTTCAAATATTTATTAACCTTTTGTGTTTCTTCTGCTGGGAAGTTTCTGTGTAGTTTTTTTGCCCATTCATTGAGTGAGTTATTTGGTTTTTTGGTGTTAAGTTTTTTTTTTTGAGTTCTTTATATATTCTGGATACTAGTCCCCTATCAGAGGTATAGTTGTCCAGATTTTCTCCCATCCTGTGGGCTCTGTCTTCATAGTCTTAACCATTTCCTTAGTTCTGCTGAAGCTTCTTAGTTTAATGGCATCCCATTTATTGATACTTGGTTTATTTCTTGTGCTTAGGGGTCTTGTTAAGGAAGTTGGTGCCAGCTCCTATGTGATGGAGTATTGACCCTGTTTTCTTCTACAGCTGTCAGGTTTCTGGTCTAATTCCGAAGTCTTACTTTGGTCTTAATGTTTATTTTGAAATCAATACCAGGCTGCTTTTGTTACTACAGCTCTGTAGTGTAGTTTCGGATCATGTATTGCCATGCCTCCTGCTTTGATTTTCTTGCTTAGTATTTCTTTGGCTATTCTGAGTTTCTTCCAAATGAATTTAAAGATTATTTTTTTCTAATTCTGTGAAGAATGTTGTTGGTATTTTGATGGGGATTACATTGAATCTGTATAGTGCTTTTGGTAGAATTGGCCATTTTGACAATGTTGCTTCTGCCTATCCATGAACATGGGATGTCTTTCCATCTTCTCAGGCTTCTTATATTTCTTTCTTTGGTGTTCTATAGCTTTCCTTGTGGAGTCCAGCTCCCCTCATTGCACTTTACCCTGGGAAAGTGGGCATGAGGACTTGCCATTCTAAGCCTCTGCCCCTTATTCTTCAGGGGGTTCTGGAAAGATCCTTCTGAGGGGTGCCTTTGAGGGCACATAGGTCACTGTGGGATTGGGGGCCCCTCTCACAGGCCCCCAGGGTGCTGATCCACCTGTTGAGCAGAAGCAGGCCTGTGGTCCTGGGGCACCTCTCCCTGTTCTACCCCTAAAGTGTGCACTGACAGCTGCTGCCTGCAAGCCCTTCTCTTTTCTGGCCTGATTTTGGTGATGTCTCCATTTGTGATTCCTTGCCATTTTTAGGTTGGTTGCAAGCTATAAGCATAGTGGTTGGTGGCAGGCAGAATTGGGGGTGTGGGTTATTTTAGGAGCAGTAGCAGGCAGGGTAGTAGGGTTGGGAGGAGCCAGATTCTGATGCTCAGTACTCTTGGAAATGCTGTTCAGGAGACTTTGATGTCAGGACGGAGTGATCCTTATGTGAAAAATTGCACATTATTTTAGGAACAAGCCTGGTATGGTTTGATAACAGTGATGTTTTTATCTAATCTCAGGTAATAAATAAAGCAAGCTACCTGTGATCCTTTGCCAGAATTCAAATGTCAAATTGATTATGTAAAAAGCAGAGGAAGCCAAGTCTTTCACATGAAGGTTTATATCTTTTTATGGCCATTCAGTATCCTAAAGTAAAAAGCCTTGCAGTATTGAAATATCTGATTACAAACAGCCGGACGCTTCCTGGCCTTTCAGATTGTGCAGACTCATTCTCCCTCCTCTAAGTGTGCTGCTGGCATCAAGAACGCATTATTGAAAAGGACATTGCCATTTGAGAAATGATTTAAGAAGAAATTGGAATTGCCCTTGGAAAGGCTATAAACAGCGAAGCGCACGTACTTTATCAGGGAGAATAGGCACCTCAGTGTAAAGGGGAATGAGCCTTCCTTCCCATAGTCCATGCTGCTTTCCAACACTGGTTTCTACAAGAGACTGCAAAGCAAATACAGTAAACTCCTCAATTCATAAAACACACCAGCCACGTTCTAACATAAAAAACAAGCAGCAGGGAACGAATGCGCTAAAACACATTTTGTGCACGCTATGAAAGTAGGTTGCTTCACATGACATATGACCAAAGTTCATGTAAAAATTATCCTGGCTCATTTTTTTTAGTTTTTAAATTTTACTCAGACATTTATTTGTTTAACAATCAAACAAACTTCTAATGAAATAATATAATATAAATTCTGAAAATTAGATTTACCCCCGAGAGCCTCCCCAATTATCTACCCTTATCCCTCCCCCCTCTTTCCCAAAACATCTCTACAAATGCCTTAGGTTGTATGACATTACACCTTATCTGGATTTAAAATATGATAATAGACCTCCTTTCTCAATGGCCAGGGTCTAGCTCCAGCCTCCACAGATGAGTGAAGACATTCGACCCTTGGTTCTCTGGGTTATGTTTATTTCACTCAGCATGATTTCTTCCATAGCCATCCATTTACCTTCAAAATTTGCACTGCCAAGGGAATAATCAAAAGAGTCAAGAGGTTTCCTATGGAAATGGAGAGAATCATGGGCTATGATTCCTTTGACAGGGGCCTCATATACAGAATCTACAAAATCCTCAAAAACCTCAACTACAAAAACACAAACAACCCAATCAATAAATGGGCCAAAGAGCTAAATAGAAACTTCTCAACAGAGGACATTGATCAAGGCAATGAAGACATGAGAAAGTGTTCTAAATCACTAGTAATCAGAGAAATGCAAATGAAAACTACATTAAGATATCACCTCACACCAGTCAGATTGGCAAAAATGAAGAAAATAAACAATAATAGATGCTGGAGGGGATGCAGAGAAATAGCTGCAGACTGGAACAGCCCCTCTGGAAAGCAGTGTGGAGCATCCTTAAAAACTAGGGATGAGCCCACCATACAATCCTGGTATTCCTCTCTCGTGTATTTTTCCAGGGGATTTAGAATCAGCACATTACAGCGACACAGCAATATCTATGTTCATAGCAGCTCAATTTACAATAGCTAAATTATGGAAACAACCCAGATGCCCCTCACTGGATGAATGGATTAAAAAACTGTGGTACATATATACCACGGAGTTTTATTCAGCAATTAGCCTGGCTTGTTTTAAGCCACTCGGTTTATGATTTTGGTTTTTTACAGCAGCAATGAGAAACTCATCTGGACTTAAATGTGTGGCTCACACTTCCTCAACAAGGCTCATCCTCTGCCCCATGTTCTCTGTACCCCACCCTCCTCTACCCAGCCTGAAGTTGCTTTTGAACGACTGTGTGACTCTGTTTTAGCCCCCAAAGCTTTGGCAGAATCACCAGGTCCTCTGGGTTGTTAACTGCTTTTTTCTTGTGTTCTCATCCCATTTTCAGGACTTATTCAGGGGACCATGATTGTTTATGTGTCTTCTCTCACACTAGACTGTGACTTTTGCCAAAGCAGTAGCTGTTTCTTTGCCGTTTCTCAGCCCTGGTTCCTGCTATATAGGAGTCTCTCTAGTGTGTTGTTCAGTGAATGCGACAAGACTTAAAACAACCAGAAGTGAGCCTGTGTGTGTGTGTGGCAATCTCCATCGAGGACATGGGAACGTGAGAACACACAGCCAAGTGCTGGTCAAGCTTTAATTTTCAAGGAATACGTATTCAAAAGACACTTTCAATGTTCAGAAGTAGGCACATGAACTGGGCTGGGTTAGTGAGGACTAAGAATTTAGAAATGTCTCAGATGGTGCTCTTGCTGTGAGACGGCTGATGGAAACATTCAAGGCAGAGAGGAGCCCGGCATTTTAAACCCCTTCTGACACATGGACAAATCAGTGTATTACGTTGGCTCTATTAGGCAGACATGATATTGAATCCAAACCTTAATGAATGTATTTAGCAATAAGCAGCAATCAGCAAGCCCCACTCTCCAAGCAGCATTTTGAACACTGGTGATCTGTGGAGCAGTGCTCGGGAAATTCCAGTCGCCTAAGAGGGGAGCTGCTACGCGGGATGGCGTCCGAGGTTTCCTGCAGCAGGGACCTGCTCAAATTTCTTCAGCCCACCAGTTATTTCTCAAGTTGGAGAGTAAACCCTTTTGAAAAATCATTGCGTACTGAATAGCATCTTTCTGAACAGGTTAGAAATGCTGACAGAGGCACAGAAGCCTAACGGAATTTGCCTTTGGACGTATTTGCTGGCGGCATCTGAAGTACTGCACCCTGTACCCCGGTGGGGAGGCTGGGGAAGAGAGTTATTAGCATACTTCATCTCAGTGTGGGGAAGAGATGAAAATAAAAACAGTCTCAATATGTAGTGCAATGATTCAGTGACCTTCAACCCTTATTCTGAAGTGAAGCTTCATAAAGCCAATATAAAAACCCTCTTTGAAGCAGGAGAATGAATGATTAGCTCACAGAGAAACAAACTCATTTTCTAAGGAAGCTAAGAGTAAAGCAAAACTGTCCAATACCATGAGCATCACTGTGGAAATTCTGAAGCCCAGGAGAAAATGTGTGACCACCGGGCTCCCTGACACCATCTCCCTGGGAAGGGACACTAGTGGGAAGGGACGCTGGTCCCATGCAGATTTCCTACCCGACACCATGTCCCTGGGAAGGGACACTGGTCCCACATGGATTTCCTGCCTGGTGCTATGCGCTGGTTCTCACCTGTTTTTATGCTCACACCCTTCCTGAAGCTAAGGTGGTTTTGAACTTGAACAACTGGGGCTTACAGCTTGCTTTCTATTAGCCCTTACACATAGTGCAGCATCCGAGGGCCGCATCATTCTTGTGCTGCTTGGTCATTTTCTCTTACTGCAGGTGCCATGACCCTGAGGGCAGGGAGAGTCCTGGCAGGAAGAGTGCTTGGTCCCCTTCCGAGTTTGAAAGGGGAGGACTCACCTATATGTGGTGGCCTGGGCTGGAGGACCCACCTGTGCATGGTGAGATGGGCCAGAGGACCCACCTATGCATGGTGGGCTGGGCTGGAGGACCCACCTGTGCATGGTGGTCTGGGCCAGAGCACCCACCTGAGTGTGGTGGGCTGGGCTAGAGGATCCACCTGTGTGTGGTGGGCAGGCTAGAGAAGGAGGGCTTCAAGAGCCCAGCTTCCTGCAGAGGGCCCTCACTGCTCACCCACCTGGCCCCTGTATTATACTCTTGGTCACCTATCATCTAGAGAGGCAGTGGTGGTCCCCAGTGCCCTTCCTAGGAGCCCCTGGCATCCTGCCCTTTGGCACGTGCCAGCCTCGGTCCCGGTTGCTTCTGGTCCTGTGGCCCTGTGCTGGGAATCAGCCCTGGGAGGGTATGTAGAGACAGATGTGTGCACTCTGGGTTCCGTTAGCTCTGCTGAAGCTCAGCCCCAGGCACTGTGGGTTCCGTTAGCTCTGCTGAAGCTCAACCCTAGTGAAATATTGCAGGATGAACTTTTAAAATGGGAAATCAGGACTCTCATAGCAGCTAAAATGAGCCTGCGTCAGGGATTTCATGGAGGCCATCAATTGAAGGAGCCGAGAACTCATTCCAAGGACAGACCCAGCCACCACCCATGTGGACAGACAGGCCAGGCTGGGGTGGACCTGCAGGAGGAAGTAGGCTGGGCCAGCACTTTTCTCAGGATGCCACTCACTGGCGTCTCTGGGGACAGGAATCCTGTCCACTGTCATCTGTTTTCCTGCGATGTACAGATCGTAGATTGGGGAAGAAGGCCGCATGGGGTAGGACACCCCAGAGTCTGCTCTGCCTCTTCAGAATCTCACATAAAGCAGAGCAGTCTTGGTGAGGATGGTAATGCCCTCTAGCAGGTGCAGACTGTGTGGGGCAATCACGCTCTGCCACTTCTCAGCAGGCTCAGATGCCCCCGGGGGTTCCGCTTCCCTCTTCCTGTGAGCACCTGCCTACCTGGCCCTTCCCAGCTGACGATGTCTCATTTGTGAGCTTTGCCACTTCTGCCCCTGCCTTCTTGCATGTCCAAGGGTGTGTTTCTGGCTTTTGCTCCTCATCTCCTTCCTGTCTACGTGTGCATGGGTTTCTTGTTGCTGTTATAACAACCACCACTGCCTTGGTGGCCTGAGACCGCCCAGAGTCCCTGCCTTCTATCAGAGGTCAGAAGCAATGGCTGCATCAGCAAGGCCCTGTCCTTCAGCAGGCTCCGGTGGAGGCTCCTCACCTGGCCTCTCCTGCTTTGGAGACCTATCTACAGCCTTCCCTGGCTCCTGGCCCTGCACCCTCCACACCCTGACTTTGTCCGCCCCTCTGCTTCTCTGAGGCTCCCACCTTCCTCTGGGGACCCGTGCGATGACATTGCACACTCCCACGGTCCAGGAGAACCTCTCATCTTAAGGTCCTCCCCTTCATCCCTCAGTCTGCGAGGTGACATGCTCGTGGACCTGGTGGTCTCCGAGGCCCGTGTTCTGCGTGCCACCCCTTGTCTGCTGGCCTCGGAGGCTGAGTTCTGGGCCTTCGCTTGGGACAGCTTCCTGAGCTGTTCATGTGCTGACTTTTCTGGGCCTCCCATTCATCACGGGATCACCCCCTTTCTCCTTTCCTTTCTTCTTAAAGCTGTCTTGTACATCTTCCTGCGAATGTGGCTTCCTTTCATGTGGCTTAACAACATCTCTTTCCACATGTATGGTACCAGAGTCTTCCATGCTTGGACCCCTCAGAGGAGCTGAGAAAAGACCTCCAGGCCTGTGCCCGCGGGACGGCACACGCCTCAGACCCACTGAGGAGGGACGCCTTGGAGAGGTTGCTTCATCTCCGAGTTCCCGCAGAACTCTCTAAGGTCCTTTTGGAGTCCTCTGAGGCACAGTGGATTTTTAACGCCAAGTGGGGATAAACCAGAAAGCCATGCATCGTGTTCTCAGCGCACACTCTGAGCTTACTTCTCCAGATTTTGCTGATGGCAGAGGTGATAAATATCCTATCAACTGTAGCCCATGGCTGCTGAGTGCCCACTATGTGCTAGGACTGTGTCCAGCACTTTCCATACATAGGACTCACACATTGCTCATATCTTGTCTGTTGCAGATAGAGTATAAAGTCACAAACCAATACAGAACCTAAGCAGGTGACAATGATTACAATGGCCACAGCAGGACTGGGAGATAGCCATTACCATCTCCATCCTACAGATGAGGAAACCGAGGCATGTGGGGAGTAAACACTTGTCCCAGCCACACGGAGCTAGGATTCCAATGCACGCAGAGTTGTTAAAAGGTTATGGCCTTGGGTAGGACTTGGGGAAGGTGGCTCAGAGGGGACTGGGCTGCAGGACGCTGCCTCTGAAGTTTTGCCAGTACTGTTGAGGGTGTGGAGGAAGGGGAAACTATCATGTAATGGACCTGTTCAGGGATAGGAAGTGGGCATGGTGGCTTGGAGGATTTCAGCAATGGCCCGTGGAGCAGGTGAGTGGGGTGCCCCTTGCCGTTGGAGCTGGCTTCCAGTCACAGTCAGAGAGTTTGTCTGCAGTGACCATTCCCCTCACTCCTCCTGCAGCTCCACAGAAAGTCTTTACTGGGAAAACAAGCTTCAGTTTCTCTCTGCTCTTGGGAACTCTTGTTGCTAGGAAACCTAAACCTCAATCTTGAGAATCTTGTTTTTTAACTTCGAAATTTTTTTGATTAGTGTGTATTAATCATACATGATTATGGGGTTCAGGGTGACATTTCAGTACATGCATACAGCGTGGGAATCTTCCTTGACTCTAGGGACGGTCTACTGGCATACTGGGCATTCATGATTTATTATTAATGGAACATTAAAAATGTAACACATAGAGGCTGCAAATGTTGGTCATCCGGAATATATTTGTGAAATGGAAATCCTGATGAATTTATTTCACTGAGATGCTTTGTGCAGCATGCCTGTTTAATAACATACTCAACATTCATTCTTAATTGGTTTGCACTCTGATTTGCCTGGTTTCAAGTGGAATCGCGTTCCTGCAGACTCCTGTTCACGCTCAGAAGCCTCAGACGCCTCTCCTCTCTGCCTGGGGTTTGGCACCCTCTAAGTCTGCGGCTTTCCCCGGTGAGGCTGCCTGGGGCAGCTGCCGCTCGCCTTCTCTGCCTCTCAGGGTAGGGGTGCTCCAGGCTGTGGTTGTCCTTCTGGATCTCACAGACTCTAACTCATTGTTCTCACTTGGCTTTCTGTCCCTTTTGGTCCCCTTGCCTACCTCCTTGGGTTGTCCTTTCAGAGTGTAGATCTGACCCTATTACTCTAGCTTAAAATCAGGCTGGTTCCCTGGAGCCTGTGATGAGCACCTCTGACCCCTTGCCCTGGCTTCAGCACCTGGTCCCACCCAGCCTTGCCTGGCTGCTCCTCAAGCACACCTGTTATTATGGTCGCATAATTGTCACGTCTCCATGCTTTTGCTGAAGTCCGACTTCCTATCTAGGATGCTCGAACTTCTCTTTCCTTCCTTCCTTCCTCCTCAATTTCTTTCTCTCTCCCTCCCTCTTTTTTTGCTCCCTTTCTGTCATCCTTTTTTTCTCTCTTCTTTCAATTTTCTTTTTATCTTTTTCCCTCCCTCCTCTCTTCCTTCCTTCCTTTCTCTTTCTTTCTCCTCATTCTCTCTCTCCTTCCCTCCCTCCCTCTCTCCTTCCCTCCTACCCTCTCTCCCTCTCTCTCTCTTCCCTCTTTCCCTCCCTCCCTCTTCTCTCTCCCCACCCCCATAGTGACACTGGTGAATTTCAGGCATTGTTCAGAGCCAGCTGACATTTTCCTTCTCACTGAGAACTTTGGACTGTGTGCTTTTGGTCTCTGGTCCTGGAGTGCCATGAGCACACACATTGTCCCAGTCCTCTGGTGGCCTGTTTCTCGTCACAGACCAGCATGCTTTGGATGGTAGTGCACTTGATCAGTGCTGCACACATATGTCACCCAGTGTCACATGCAATGCCAAGAGCTCCAGCCGTGTTTATTCCGTGTCCTCTGACCATTGGGTCCGTCGAGACCAGCAGCATCGTAGGGCCAGCTTTGAACTCACTCTCATTTGTTTCTTTAAGTTAGTCTTTTCAAACATCCCTACTCTGATGGCAGGTGATAGATGATACAGGACCAGCTTATTCCTGATGCTACGTTGACAAATGGCTGCTCTAATCCGTAGTCCTTTAAGTACAGGTGACGTGCCATATACGTCTTTAATCCAGCCACCTGATGTGGTGCCTGGCACATGGTAGGACCCCACAGATTCTTGCCACATGGAAGTGTTCAACAAGCTGAAATACTGGGTCCCTATTGATCATGTTTATGTGAGAATAAGTTGAGCTTTCATCTAATCATAGGTAATGGTCCCAGAACTCCTTCCTGCGAGCTAGGAAGTTTGCTCAGTGTGAAGACTAATGTGTAGTCACAAGGACTAGGGCTCTGCTACCTAAATCTGTACGGTAAGCATCGGTTTGCAGAAATGCATTGAAAAGATACACAGCCATCCTTTGGTATCCAGGAGGGGTTGGGCAGAGCCCTACCCAGTACCTGCAAATGCTCAAGTCCCTTGTGTGAAAGGGCCTGTATGTGTCCTCCCCGTACTCTGTCCTCTCTGATTGACCTATGACCTAGCACAGTGCAACCACCGAATGCAGAGTTGTGCTTCTTGCTTAGGGAAGGGCAAGGAGAAAAGTCTACATGCTCAGGACGGACACAAGAATTTTCTTGAATGTTGCTTGAGTCTGTGGATGTGGGAGCTGTGAACACAGAGGGAAGATGGTACGTGGCGTTCAGCATAAATAGACGCAATTACGTGCGTGCCCATCAACGTATATACGTGTTCTTCCCCAGAGCTCCAGCATGGTAGGGGAAGGGCCCGGTGCCGGTCTTATTCTGAACGTTGGCTCTTAGCACAAAGCTAGTCAAGTGGTCCAGGTTGCTTGGGAAGACTTCTTCATGAAGATCGCAGATGGCAACTAGGAGAAGTTATTGGATTTGAGAAATCAGAAGTTTGCCCCTGACAGTGAATTTTGTGCATCAAGTGGGGCTCATGTGGGGGGGACCAGCAGATGAAGTGGGAAGCTCAGGGTGGGAGTTTCAGTCCCTCACCTGCTGAGCCTGCTGCTCTGCTCCTCGGCTGGGATGTGTGGGGGTTATGGGGTCCTGACAGGAAGCAGCAGAAAGCTCGCTGCACGGGGTGTGAGCTCTCCTTCCAAAGAAAGCAAGCACGAATTGAACCAGGCTCTGGAGACAGTTGGCATCCCCAGGACACCCGAGGGGCAGAGGCCCAAGCTCAGCCACCTCACCAGGTTTCCAGGATGCAGGGTCATCTGCAGGACCCCTGGCCTGGCTTCCATGAGCCAACAGCTTGAAAAGAAGTAGGGTGGGACAGCGGCCCAATCTAAGACCTTGTATCAGAAACGAACTCATTACATAGAGGACGCTTGGGGGACAGCCGGGGATGGGGTCACGCTGCTATCAGCTGAGAATTTCTCATCCTGAGAATGACTGCACCTGCATTTATTTAGAATACTTATTTTCTACTTTATTTTTAATTTTTATGATAAGACATTACATAATAGTGATGTAATGAGACAAGACTTGCCATTAGAGAAAATCTGACGGTTTTTGTTCATGGAAACTTAGGGCAGATGCTGGAGTGTCTAATGACACCTTTGCCTGGTTGGTTTTCTGGGACAGATGTGTTTGCCAGGGTCAGCCATTGCTCAGAGTCGGAGGAGGGACAATCAAGAAAATGATGTGACACTTGAAAAAATAATTTTTGGTCTCAGGCACATTAGTTTTCATGCAGATATTAATTACCCGTGAAACTAATTTGGTTTTCAGAACTTTCTTGGTTAGAAATAGGGCGTTTTTCTTACCTGCTTTCCTTTAGTCATTGAAAGTCACCATGCAGAATTCCGTTGAAGAGGATCTGTATCTGATTCAGGTCACCTTTTCGAGCGGGTGGTCCAAACAAGATAGGAGTTCAACAGGAACTTACTTGTATTTGAGAAAATGCCTAAATTTTACCTTTTGTTAATCTTAGTCTAAAAAGAACCCATTTTCTTTTAGTATCTGGCTTGTTGTGAAGGAAATCATATTCTCTTGTGGGGTCCATTCTTTAAAGTAAGGCACAATACCTAAAGACCAAAAAATTTAAAAGAGAAAAGCTTGAACTTCAGATTTTATCAACCGAATTTGATGTAAAACATGAGAAAAAGGCACTTCACAGTTTACAGTTTATTTTCCAATGGGCTCTAAATCTGGCCAAATTGGTTCTGCATTTCCTAATTGGAACAGACTCCCATGATGTGTAGGAAGACTGGCCAAGTGAAGACTGGAGCGGACTGTCAGGGGCTCTGATGGGACTTCAGGGACCTTCCAGTTGGCTGTCAGCGTGCTCTGTCACACCCCTCCATGCACGGCACCCTTCCCAGCACCAGTCCTTTAGTAGACCTGCCCCTGAGCCTGAGGGAGGGCAGCTCACAGTGCACCCTGGGTCTGACGTGGCTTGTGGGGAAGGGTCTTCCTCCTGTGCCCATCTCTGCCTTTGTTTCTTGCCATCTCATCCTTCAAGGACTCAGGGTCTGCCACCTGGACACCTGGGCCATACCTCCCTCTGAATGGAATGTGGGTCTCTGCATTGCACTTTGAGGATGGATTTGGGTTTTTTTTATTTGTTGAATATGGACTTACAATTAAGGGGGGATCATTATCAAACAATCAAGAGCAAATGTATATTCACAAATCAAGGCAAGACTGATGCCATTCCAAGGTTTCCCCCCATTGGATTCCCCATGGTTCCATGTTTCCCCCAATTAAACTCGTGTTAGATGGACTTCTTGTGGAGGTCGGAGGTTCCCCTCTGAGTTGATTACCCCATACTCCCTCCCTCCAGTCTCCTTGATATCCTTCCTATTCCCTCCTCCCTCCCTTCCCTCCTCCTTACGTCCCCCAGTATCCTAGGCAAGGTTCCCCCTGTTTATGTAAAAATTCATACATGTTGAGGTAATTGTTAGCTTAGCCATCTATCATACTGTTTCCTGATGTATTCTAGCTTCCACAGATGAGAGAAAACATTCAGCCCTTGAGTCTCTGAGATTGGGATACTTCACTTAGCATAATTTTTTCCATTTCCATCCATTTGGCCTCAAAAGCCATAATATCGTCTTCTCTAACGGCCGAGTAGCATTCCATTGTATATATGTACCAAAGTTTTTGAATCCACTCGTCAAGTGAGGGTCATCTGGGTTGGTTCCATAGTCTAGCTATAGTAAATTGAGCTGCTGTAAACATTGATGAAGCCGCATCTCTATAATATACCGATTCTAACTCTTTAGGGAAAATGCCCAGGAGGGGGATAGCTGGGTCATAAGGTGGTTCCAGCCCTAATTTTTTGCGGAGTGTCCACACTGCCTTCCAGAGTGGCTGAACCAGTTTGCATTGCCACCAGCAGCGTGACGTGTCTGAGGACAGGTTTGGAAGAGCTACATGCAGACACATCTTCCTATCGCCTTTCAAATTGAGGCCGGGTGAGGCCAACGCTGGTAAAATCCCACAGATCAAGCAACTGAGCAAAGAGCTATTGCCCTCGCCCTCTGGGCAGGCGCACTTGGAAAACAGGTGGTTGTGCCAGAGTGAACTTCTTTGGTGGAGGTACCCAGGAGCCCTGATCTGGCCACAACAGAAAGCTAGAATGCAGAGGGGCAAACAGTGTGGCTACCGTGGTTACGGAATGACTTCTTCCTACAGAAGGGCCCCATCTCGGGGCAGTGAGAACTGAATAACTGAGGGCATGGGCTGCATTTCATGACCCTGCGTGAGAGGCCCGGGGAGCCCAGCAGCCTCGCATCTGCGAACCTTCCTTAAATGTGTGTCTATCTCTGAGGGTTCTGCTCAGAGTGAGTCCTGAAATCGCAATGAGTAGGGGTGATGTCAAAGCAGGGAAGAATTCCTGGCATGTCAGCTGCTCCCATGTTCCCCGAGGGATGAATGAATACAGGAATGAGTGGGTACAGGACTGAGTGAGTGAATGTGGGAATAAGCAAATACAGGAATGAGTGAGTGAATGTGGGAATAAGCAAATACAGGAATGAGTGAGTGAATGCAGGAATGAGCAGATACAAGAATGAATGAATGCAGGAATGAGGGAATACAGGAATGAATGAATGCAGGAATGAGGGAATACAGGAATGAATGAATGCAGGAATGAGGGAATACAGGAATGAATGAATGCAGGAATGAGGGAATACAGGAATGAATGAATGCAGGAATGAGGGAATACAGGAATGAATGAATGCAGGAATGAGGGAATACAGGAATGAGTGAGTGAATGCGGGAATGAGTGGATACAGGGATGAGTGAATGCAGGAATGAGTGGATACAGGGATGAGTGAGTGGGCTCCGGCCTCTCTGTGGGGTCGGCTGAACACCCACTGTCCCCTCCTCCTCAGCATTCTGGCTGAGATGAGGATGTGAGTTAGGGGTAACTCAAGGCCGTGGGAACTGCACACCACAGGTGACAACATGTGTTCCTACCCAGCCACTCTTGTCTGCTCACTCCAGCCTGAGCCTTTGTGAAGGAGCAAAAGCACACATCATCCCTCTTCAGTGCAAGAGTTCTTGGGCTGAAAGACAGGGGGGTCCAAGCAGAGGGGGCAGGAGATTCCTCTTCCACGCCATCCTGACAGTTCACTTTTCAGTGGGAGAATTGTCTGGTGAGGCAAGGTGGTGCTGCGTGTTGAACTTTCCTATGCCAACAACCAACGGCAGGGAGTTTCCGTCCTTGCAGCATTCTAGAACCTCCAGATTGGAAGAGGCCCTAAGCGTCAGTCTCCGCCTTTCTGCCAACATCTTATGAAGTCCCGGGCTGTCCTGTGCCTCCAGCAACACCTCAAGCACCGAGGGACATGTTCTCCAGCATGGCCAGTTTGGTCTTTGGCTTTTCTTCTTGGTTAGGGAATTATTTTCTATTCTCAGATGAAGTTTGCTGTCTCTCGATTCCACCACTTTATCTTGATCTTTGCAGCAAGACTGCCTGGAAGGTTCTGTTGCATCTAAGACACCCAAGGGCAGGGACTGTCCCTTGAGAGTCTTCACTTGGGTCTCAACTGCACTTTCTCACCCCCTCACCTGGTTCTGAATTCGCTCTGATTTACTTCTATTAAAGTATACAGCTGGCGCTCTATGTCAGTGAGTTCCACATCCGCAGATCCAACAACTGTGGGCAACTTGCAAAATCAAAATTGCATCTGTACTGAGTGTGTAGACTCTCTTCCTGGCTCTTGTTGCCTACAGTGTAGCACTGACGTCACTTTTGGTCATGTAATCAAGAGGTGCTTTAAAGTGTACAGGAGGATATGTGTAAGTCATGCTAGTGCCATGCCTTCTATAGAAGGGACTTGAGCAAGCTTGGGTTTTGGTCTTTGCAGGGCATCCTGGATCCAGCCCCCCAGACACCGAGGGATGACGATGTTGAGGGATAGTTTATGTGTTTGAAGTGTGCTACCTGGCTGGTTCTGACCACATGCACACCTACAGAACTGTGCTGTCATGCTCAAAACTTCCTTCTGCCAAACTCATCCTGCCTCTCTGCATTCTGAAGCTCCTGATCGGTTTTCATTTTCTAGAATTTCTCCCAAGTGGAGTGTCTACTCTTGCGTCTGGTGTCCTTCTCTTGGCTTATTCCCATCCGCCGTGTGGTTACTATCAGAGGTACTTCCACGATTTATTCATTCACCTGTTGGTGGACATTTTTGCATTTTGGGGCAATATTTTGACGAATTATAAGTAAAACTCCTCTGATCATTCTTGTACACATCTTTCTGTAGACATGAGTTTTCATTTCTTCTGCACCTAAAAATGGAGTGGACATGTAGGTGGGTGTTTACTTAACCTTTTTAAAGAAATTGTCCAACAGTGTTCCAAAGGAGTTGTATCATTCTACATTCTCACCACCAGTGTGCAAGATTTCCAGTTGCTTCACCTCCCTGCCAACCCTGATGTTATCAGTGTTGGATTTTAGCCACGTTTCTGGGGGTGTGATCACATGTAATTGTTATTATTATTATTTTTGGTACCAGGAAGCGAACCCAGGAGCACTTAACTACTGAACCACATCCTCATCCCTTTGTATTTTTTGAGACAGGGTCTCACTAAGTTGCTTAGGGCCTCACTAAGTTGCTAAGGCTGATCTCCAACTTGTGATCCTCCTGCCTCTGCCTCCCAAGCTGCTGGCATTACAGGTGTGTGCCACTGGACCCAGCATAATTGTTAATTTCATTCACTTTTCCTAATGACTAATGATGTGGAATGTTTTCCTGTGTCTATTAGCTATTTGTCTTCCTTCATTTGTGAAGTCCCCTGTTCCAATATTTTATGCTTGCTTTCTGATTTAACTGTATGAGTTTTAAAAGTGCCTTCCAGATGTAAGTTCTTTTTTGGAAAGGTGTTGGAAGTATTTTCTATGAGTCTGTGTCTTGTCTTCTCATTTTTTCAACAGTGGTCTTCAAAAGAGCAAATGTTTTATTTTGTACAGCAATGCATCATGGTTTTCTGTTATGACTCATGACAGCATATGTTGTGTCCAGTCTAAGAAATGTGTATCCCAAGTCACAAGGATTCCTTCTGTTTTTGCTCATGTTCCATGGTTTTTAGCTTTTACATTTAGGTCTATGATCAGTTTTGAGTTCATTCTTATGTATGTGAGGAGCTAAGAGTTGAATGTTCCTTCCTTATGTGTATGTTCGGAAGTTCTGGCACTGTTTATTAAAGTTGAACACACACACTTTTCTTTTGCCACTGAATTACCTTAGCACCTTTGCAAAGCAATTGACCGCATATATGTAGATCCATTTCTTGACTATTTTCTTCCATTCATCCATAAGTCTTTTCTTTTTTATTACTTTACCTTTAAAAGAAGTCTTAATAATCAGCATAAGTAAGTTCTCTAATTTTTTCCTTATTTGGCTTTTTCTATATATTTAATGTTTCCATATGAATTTTAGATTCCAAATTGTTAATGTCCATGTAAAAGTCTGATTGAATATTTATAGGAGTGATATTGAATCTATAGATCATTTTGGCAAGAATTCATCCCAGCACCACCCAAAAAATTACTTAAAAAATACTGATTATTCCAACCCATGAACATATGTGTGTATGTGATGTCTCTACCTATATCATGTAAAAGTCCTCCTTAAAGGTGAAATGATCTTAAATTGCAGGATGGTAGCTTTTAAATTAGAGGTATTGTACATATTTTGGTTGTTTTTTTTCCTGTGTGCTTTATTTCATTTTCCTCCTTTTTTGGCATTAGGATAAATGTAATTGGTTTTTCTAGCTTCAATTTTGGTTTAAATTTTCCTATTTTGAAATATAATGGATTTTTTGTATAAATCTTATATCCTATGACCTTCTTAAATTCTTTATTAGTTCTAAAACTTGTTTTATGGATACCTTGTAAATTCCTATTAAAGTTATTTATCTGCAGAAAGGAACAGTTTTACTTCTTTTGGTAAACATCCTTATCTTTTTTTTTCTTGCCTTATTGCAATGGCTTAAACCTGTAACACAGAGTTGATTAGAAATGAGGGGGTTGTTCCTGCTTTGTTGTTGATTTTAGAGGGGAAAGTTTCAGCCTTTCACCATTAGGCATGCCATTAACTGCAAGGCTTTCATAGGTGATACATTTTGTGAGAATGAGAAAATACTCATGATTATTATTTTTTTTTAAGAGAGAAGGACAGAGAGAGAGAAAATCAATGTTTATTGAGTTTTTCACATGGCTTTTGTTGCTCTGGCACTTAGTTGTGTATGTGGATGTTGGGGTTTGAATCTGTGTACTTGCACATGCTGGGCAAGCACCATAACTGCTGAGCTACTGCTCCAGCCACCTATGATTCTTAATTTGCTGAGAGTTTCTTTCTTTCTTTATTTTTAAAATTATGAATGGATGTTGAACTTTGTCTTCTCAAGTGCTTTTCCTGCAGCTGTTGCAATGATCATATGGGTTTTCTATTTTTTTCTGTTAAAATTGTGAATTACTTTTATTTTAAAACATTAAACCAGCCTTGCATTTTTGGGATAAGTTTTACTTAGTCACAGTGTATGGTCATTTTAATATATTTCTGTACATTGTTGACTTAATTTGCTAGCATTGTGATCAGAATTTTTGCATCTTTGATCGTTAGAGTTATTGGTGTGTAGTTTTTTTTTTTCCTTGTAATTGCTTTTTTCCACGTTGCTCCAGTTCACTCCAGGAAGCCAGGCTGTGCATGTGTGGCTGGTGGTACCTTCTGCTCCTGAGGTTTCCCTGTCTGTGTTTGCTAGGAAGGACAAGCAGTCTGAAGGTGACCTGGAAGGCCTCAAAGGGCTTTCCTGGTAGACATCTCATATCTTTTTGACAATCTTCTTTGCAAGAGGAACTCTGTTTTTACTCAGGAAAAGCCAAGATGAACATAAATCTGAAAAGACCTGTTAAAAGCTGAGACTCTGGTTCGACCTTTCCTGAGATTCCTGGCCCCTCCTTGGTCAGAGTTGGGTTGAACTCTGTAGCTCTGCCCCCCAGCATTTGTGGGTGAGTCAGTGGCAGCAAACAAGGCCCAGA
The DNA here is from genome assembly GCA_004027875.1 of Aplodontia rufa. Classification (NCBI taxonomy): domain Eukaryota; kingdom Metazoa; phylum Chordata; class Mammalia; order Rodentia; family Aplodontiidae; genus Aplodontia; species Aplodontia rufa. Next base: position 2,933 of record PVKS010024920.1, on the reverse strand, counting down.
ACGCAGGAGCACTCCAGGTGCATCTCCTGTGACCGTTGGGGGTTGGCCATGCTACTTCATGGCTACAAGGCCCTGTGCCACTTTCTTGTTCCTCCTGAACCCTGGTTTCTTTGCCTTTATAATAGGATGCATTCCTTGAGAGGTTGTAGGAACCAAAGATAATGTGTGTGTGTGTGCACATGTATGTGTGTTCGCACACCTGTATACACGTATGAATGGTGAACATCACAATGACAGCACCCCTGACCCAAAAGTCAAAGTCTGAGAGGATCCGAGATCCGAGTCCTCTTGAGTGACAACATAATGTCCCTGGGGTGACGCTGTTTTATCCACAGATCATTGCCTTTAAGCCATGTGTGTAAAGTGCAGACAACGTCAGAGCTTCACGTTCAGGAGTGGGGCCTTCCCTGAGGTATCTAGTGTGTGCATAGATTCCAGAATTGGAAGCACTTCTGCTCCAAGCATTCTGGGTAGAGCTGCACAGCCAGGGCCTCACATTTCCGTTCCGAGCCCTGGTGTACTCATGTGTAAAGTAAATACACTGTGGCACCCGTGGCTTTGGACCTAAATGACAGTGGCGGTAATGACCAGGTGGAGCCTCAGAAGACTCTTCTTCCCTCCTTCTCCTTGACCCCCTGGCCTGGTTGGGGGCACTTTCTCCAGGTTGACAGTCTGTACTGAGGACACACCAGGTTCAGTAGCATAGGCTTTCAAATGATCTTTTTAGCATTGATTTATTTGTTCATTTACCAGCCACTTACTAAAAATCGTCTCCGTCACCATGGATTTGTATTGAGGAGACTTTCGCTCATTTGGAGGTCAGTAGCCCTGAGGTCTATAGCTCTCCGTTTGGGATTGATTGGAATCAACTCATCTTCTGGGGGTTTGGGGCGATGCGTTTAAGCTAGCCAGGACTGTGTCCTGACTCGTGAGATTCTGCTCACTAGGATGTATCATTTTATCTAGAAGTCCCCAGGTCTGAGGTTCCTGTATGTGTTCTCCATAGTTCACTACGCTGTTCATCTCAATCTGTGGCAAATCAAACCGAGCTGGCTGCTTCTCTCTCCCAGTGATCTCCCTCCAAGAACTTGGCTTCCTGGTTTTCAGCCCTCAATGTAGACACAGCAGTGGGAAACTACTCGGGGACTCCCTGTTGGGACTCAACCTCTAGGGCTCTTCCTTAGCTCTGCTGTTTTCAGTTCTTTGGGGAAATGACAGGGATCATACCCGGAGCCTGACATGCAACGTGACATTCCTAAGGCTTTGATCCAGTTACTTAGAATCCTGCGGAAGCTTGGCTGTGGGTTGTGGCTGCTTCTCCTCTCGGACTCACAGGGGACCTCTGAGTTGGAATGACATTTGCTAAAGGAACTAGCTTGCATCAAACAGAGAAGAGCTTGGTGGCAGAAGGAGGGAGAGCAAGGGTATAAACAGAAAGAAGAGGGAGTCAGAGGAAACATGAGAAATTGTGCTTATGGGAAATATTTTTGTCCCTTAAGTCCTTTCCATAAGAAAGAGATGCAGTATAGCAAGAGTTCTGGTCTTTCAGTCAATAATTCTTTATTTATCTCCTGCCACATGAAATATATATAAATGTAAGGAAGAGGGTGATAAAAAAAGTAAGTAGACATTGTGGTCCTCATTCTTGAGGAATTTAGTTAGTACTGTGAAACTGGCAAGAGAAGGGTGTATTAACTACACAGCAAAACCCTGAGAATAGAATTGGTCAGGGAAGGAGTGAGAACACTCTTACTTTACTAGTTCTGGTCTATAAATTTGGATTTGAAAATATAGTGGAAAAGACAGATGGGCCCAAAGTCTAACTTCATGCAAACATTATAAATAAAACATTTCTTGTAATCCTTGGAATTTTGCTTGGTGCATTTTAAAAGATCTATATTTTAAAGCCCTGAGCGGTAGATTCACAAAAAAAAGTAATTTTACTACTGGTGCTAAACATAAATATGAATCCATGTAATTTCCTATAGCTTGAATAACTTTTTAAAAAATTATTCACAGTCTACTTCACAAATAATCAACTTTGGCATCTTTGCCCTGAAGATTATCAACTGTGGACTTCGGATTGTCTTCATGAATATTTTATTAAGTCTCTCTTCTCAATTCATGGTCTAAGTTACTGTTTGTTTGCAAAAAAAAAAAAGGTGTGTGTTAGGAAACATAAACTAAATTTAATACTAACTTTAGAAGAGAAGTAACTTGGGGCTGGAGCGGTGGCCTGGCGGTTACAGTGCTTGCCTGGCATGTGTGAGTACGCAGGTTCAAACCCCAGCACCAGGTACACAATGAAGTGTCGGAGCAACGAAAGCCACATGAAAAACTGAATAAAATTGATTCTGTCTTTTTCTCTCACTGTCCCTCTATCTAAAAAAAAAAAAAAAAGAAGAAGAAGAGAAGTAACTTTGAAGGAGAATTTAGAAAAACTGTTAGAAAAACTGTCATTGCATCTCAAAGCAAATAAAAGTGGTCTCTGGTCATTCACGTAGATGATATAAATGTGGCAACAAACCCACATCTTCCTCTGTTCACGAGTCTGGGGCTTCCTGTCTCCTGCACCCTGCCCTGACCATTCGCACCAATGCTTGGGTGATTGACTCCCATTGCTCCCTCGATCTGCCTGTGATCATTTGTAAATATTGCATGAATTCTCACAAATCCAGCCAACTTACCTGACCTACGCTAAATTAATTGAATGTTAGCCATCAAGTGGACCCTGCGGAAAGCGATCTCCAACATGTGCCTTTAAGGGAAGGAAAAAAACAACCGAGAGGCAGTAAGTGATGCTCATTTCCCAGAGCATGTGGCTGGAGGTCTCCTACAGGACGGCCTGCCCCCCGATTCTGCTGTAGGCTCTGCATTGCACAGGTAGGGTGGCAGCCCAGCTGCTGGGTCCACCCTGGATTCTGGTCAAGGCT
>PVKS010024919.1:0-30514 GCA_004027875.1 Aplodontia rufa | reverse complement strand
AGTTGTCGATTTTTTTTTGATTTTTTAGTTGTTGATTTTTTAAATTTATATTTAGAAACAATCTTTATAAAATATTTGAGTTTAAATACTCCTCTTAATAAGATCAAATTTTGTGCTATTTATAGCACTTTGATACATGATTGAAACTTTTGTATTCTTTTTATATAGAATCAAGTTGTTAGAATTTTAACTCTTAATAACCTTGCTTTTAGTGAAGATCCAGACTAAAGTAATCTTAAATTATATCTTATTAGTTTTTAATCTATAAAAGCACATTTAAGAAACCCAAATGTATGTTACCTTATAAAACTTATAAGAAAACATTTAATAAACCCAAATATCACCTTATAGAAACTAAATCAAGATTACTCAAATTTATTTAGTAGTTAATGTTTTAACATTTTGACTTTGTAAATTTATCAGATGTCTTTTCTAACAAACACATTTATATAATTAATTTTATTTGTGTTAAATCTATATTATTTAGTTTTTATTGTAAACTTAGGTTATCCATGAAACCTCAGGATATTAGACAAATATAAGCCATCTTTTTCCATTGAAGAAAAATTCTAGAAGAAATTAATGTTACACTCTAAACATTTATAGAAATCAACATTTTATTGATTGACCACCTAGAAAAAAACATGTGAGCTAGTATTCTTAAACACATCTTTATTCTTATGCATAAATGATTTAGATTGAACCTCTATTTTTAAATGCTTAAGTCACTTGAATTAAAAGTCATTTGGATCCATTTTTTTTAACTTAATTTATGAGCGCTCATCTATAAGCTAATTTGGTACCATATGGAACACACATATAACATACATGTACACAAACACCCAGGACAGGAGCGTGCGTGCGCACACAAAACAACAGGAAACATAGACTTTTAGACCCTTGGAAAAATTGAACTTTTGAATAAAGACAGCAGCAAAAAAACCGTAATTAAAACTCTCAGATAAAACAGGACTGACTGAAAGATATATTTAGGTGTACAAAATAGGTGAATTTACCAGTAATATTGAGCTCAAGATCCAAAAAATGAAATGGCCATATTTATTCTAGTAAAGGAGCATGTACACATCTTTAGCACCAGAATTTGAGTTAGCCTAGACTTTATGTGTTTCTTCCAGAAACTCTTTCACTTTAACCTCTGAGGAAGATAAGGTGTCTTTGACTAGGCGCCATAAAGAGAAAGTAGCAGTAGGAATAATATCGGGTCCTTTTCTTTTTTTTTTTTAGTACTTTTTGTAAACCTTTTTTTACATGTTTTTAGACCAGTTTGTAAAAACCAAGGAGAAGATTGTTTAATTACCTTGACAAATGAAGTAACTGTCCTAGGACTCACAGCAGTTCCTTGTGCTTCCAATAACAACATTACTGCTTTTTGCAGCTGGAGTTTAGACAGTTCTAAACCTATGGTACCTCTCTTCTCATTTGCACTTACACACAAATAATAGGACTCACAGAGCAGCAAACAAGGACTAAATACAAAGAAAGACAATAACAATTAACATAAAAGTTTTACTTCTAGAGCCTCGCTTTAAGCGATCCCCCGTCAATGCGGTTTATTCCTGCTCGTGGTAGCAAGCCGGCGTTCGATCCCCGTCAATGCGGTATTTCCCCGTTAAAGCGGTATGTCTATGCTCGTGGCAGTATGTTGCAATCCCCTGCTCTCAGGCAGTAAGCAAACTTACCAACTTAGTGTTGTTCAGTCAGCTGTTTCCCCGTACGGGCCACCAATCTGTCGCGTTCGGCCAGCGAAGCAACAAACGACCACCATGGTTTCTTTCTGAAGTCTTCTGTTTTATTCCACAATATATGCAGTTTATATAGGCATAGAATTCAACATTTTCCGCATGCCTCAAAGGTTACATAAAGGTTACAATTTACCAGACCACCCCGGCATGTGGCCGGGGGGGACTATTCCGAGCAAGATGCATATCAACCATTAAAGAGCACACACCTGGTTTCGGGGAAGGACAGTCAACAACAACAAGATAATCAATCTCTCTTGATAATTAATCTATCAGCCACCTTCCAGTAACTGACCTGCCTCATGGCACATACACAGCCCCATGGCCTGATGCTCCCTACACTCAAATCCCTACAAAAAGAGGAACAACCCAATCCCAAATCCAACAGAAGGCAGGAAATAACAAAGATCAGAGCTGAAATAAATGAAAATGAGAAAAAAAATACAAAGAATCAATAAAACATAGAGTAGGTTCTTTGAAAAATTAAATAAAATTGATAGATTCCTATACAACCTCACCAGAAGAAAGAATGAAGAAAAGCAAATCAGCAAAATCAAAGATGAAAATGGAGGCATCACCACTGACTCAACTGAAATCCCAAGGATTATCAGAACTTATTTTGAAAAACTGTACACCGAAGTTTGATAATCTGGGAGATGTGGACAAATATCTAGCCACATAGGACACCCCCAAATTAACACAAGAGGACACTGAAAATCTAAATAAGCCAACATAAGTTAGCAAAATTGAAACAGCAATTGAAGAAAAATCCCAGGAGCTAATGGATTCTCAGGACAGTTCTACCAGTTTTACAGAAGAATTAACACCTCTCCTTAGTAAAATATTCCATGAAATTGAAAGGGATGGAGTCCTCCAAAATAGTTTTTATGAGACAAATATAACCATGATACCAAAACTCAACAAAGACACATCAAGAAATGAAAAACTATAGACCAATTTCCCTAAAAAACATAGATGCAAAAGTCCTTAATAAAATTCTAGAAAATCACATCCAAAAACACGTCAAAAAGACAGTACATCACAGTCAAGTGGGCTTCATTCAAGGCTGGTTCAACATATGCAAATCAATAAATGTGATTCACCACTTAAACAGAATTAAAGACAAAGCCCTATGATCCTCTCAACTGATGCAAAAAAGGCCTTTGATAAAATTCAACACCCATTTATACTCACAATTCTGGAGAAGATAAGGATGAAAGGAATATACTTTAATTTTGTAAGAACCATTTATGACAAACCCATAGCCAACATTATGTTTAATGATGAAGAACTGAAAACATTCCCACTAAGTTTGGGTAAAAGACAAGGCTGTCCACTCTCACTACTCTTGTTCCATATAGTCCTCAGAAACCCTAGCCAGAAGTATCAGATAAGAGAAGAAAATCAAAAGAATTCTAATAGAAAAAGAGGAAGTCAAGCTATTTGCTGATAACATGATCCTATACAGCAGGCACAAAAAACTCTATCAGAAAACTACTAGAGCTTATAAATGAATTCAGCAGAGTGGATAATTACAAGATCAATACTCATAAATCAATATATTTCCTATATTCCAGCAGCAATTCTGCCAAATGGCAGTCAGTTGAGTTTAAGTAACAAACTCACCATAGTTTAAACTCCTCATAAGCTGGGGAACCATACCTATGAAGGTGGGAGGAGAAGGGAGGGAGGAGTGAGTTTATCCATATCATGGGGCATACTCAACTCCCATTAGAAGCCTAACTATACACAGGCAAGCAGAGAAACTCAGAAATGTCAACAATTATTATACATGAATCTGTTCATTTCAAACTACAGTACGGTGGGATTACAGAGTAGACATGAGTTTGGGGAATGGATGAAGTGGGGTAGATCCTGGACTAGGATCAGCCCTTACTTACTATCTCGCTATGTCAATATCCATGTATGCATGAACATGTAACAACAATTTCCTCCATTATGTAAGACTACGTTAGATAGCCATATGTAGACAATTAAAACTCGAACTTTTTCTCTCACCCTGCACAAAAATTAAATCAAAATGGATCAAAGAACTAGTATTAAACCAGCAACTATACAATTATTAGAAGATAAAATAGGATCAACACTCCACTATATTGTTATAGGCTCCTTCTTCCTTAACAAAACTCCTGTAGCACAAGAACCAAAACAATGAATTAATGAGTGGGATGGCTTTAAACTGAAAAGTTTCTGCACAGCTAAGGAATTAGTCAAAAGTTTCAAGAAAGAACCTACAGAATGTTAGAAAATCATGGCCTCCTACATCTCTGACAGAAGGCTAATATTCAAAATATGCAAATAAGTAAAAAATCTTTATATCAAAAACACAATAAAAGGACTGTTAAACTAAAGAGAAACTTACTAACAGAGGAAGTTAAAAAATCCAAATGGTATATGGAAAAGTGTTCTACATCACTAGCAATAAGAAAAATGCAAATCAAAATTGCACTGAGATTCCACCTCACAACAGTCAAAATGGCATAAATGAAGAATATGAACAATAACAGATGCTGGAGATGTTGTAGGGAGAAAAGAACACTAAAACACTTTGGGACTGCAACCTGGTACAACCACGCTGGAAAGCAGTGTGGAGACTCCTCAAACAATTAGGGATTGAATCACTGTATGAACCAACTATTCCACTACTGGGTATTTTCCTAGAAGAGCTAGAATCTGCTTATTATAGAGATAGAGCTACACCAATGTTAACAGCAGATCAATTACAATAGTGAAATTATGGAAGCAAACTAGATGCCCCTCACTGGATGAATGGATCCCAAAACTGTGGTATATACAATGGAGATCTACTCAACTATTAGAAAAAATGATATCATGGCTTTTGCAGGTGAATGGATAGAAATGGAAAAATCCATGCTGAGTGAAAGAAGACAACCCCAGAGACTAAAGGGTCAAAAGTTTTTCTTTCATATGTGGAAGCTAAAGTAAAACCTAAGACAGGATGAATGTTTATTTAATAAACTGTCCAAATCCATAATAACACATAAGCTGTGGAGACTATAGCTATGAAAGGATGGGGAGGAGAAAGGGAGAGAAAAAAGTAAGGGTTAATGGGAGTTGTTCAATACTGTAGAGTACATTTGACTCCTATGAGAAGGCCAAATGCATCCAGGCAGGTGTATAAATCTACTAATTTCAATATTTAAATTACATGTATATGGTCATTGATTTCTGTAACTTGGAGAACTACAAAGGAGTCATGAGATTGGGGAATTGTGGAAGAGGGGAGATCCTGGAAAATGATCTGATTAAAACAACTCTGTCAATATGTATGCATGTATGAAAGTGAACCAATGAATCCCTTCATTATGTAAGTTGGTGCTGAACCAATAGAAAAATAAAAAATAAATAAAAGTCCAAATTCATAAAAAATAATATAATTGATTTTGATAAAGTCATAGAAGCATTCAATAGTCTTAAAAATTCAAACCAAGCTAACAAACTAAATACCTTTCAATTTAAATCTTTCATTTGGAATACAGTGTGAAATTATCAAATGCTTAGGAAAAAGATCGAAAGACTAAATGAAAAGTTTACTTCGAGTTAACACAATTACATTATATCTATATGAAAATGCTTCAAATTGGATTTCATTAAAGTTATTTTTTTCTTTTTAAAATACCATGATAAGAGGAGAGAAAAATTAGCAAAGGAGAGAAATATTTATTAAACAAGGCTATCATCTAGAAAATGCAAAGAATTCTTAAAAAATCAATATATAAAAAATTTCAAGTAGAAAATTTGCCAAAAACATGAATAGATACTTCACTAAAGATTTTATTAAATGGCAAATATGTGTATCATTACTTACTAGGAAAATGAAAATAAAAAACATTCTGGTATATCATGACTCATTTATCAGAATGGATTATAAAAGAAGCAGTAATATTAATGACGGCTATGATGTAGAGAAAATAAAAAATTCATAAATTGTTAATGAAAATATAAAATAGCACACCAGCTATAGTAGCCGGACAATTTCTTAAACAATTTAACATGCATTTGCCAAACAATAACACTTCATCATTGGTTTTTTTGCCAGAAACACAATATTTATATTCACCAAAACTTTTAGCTTTATTTGTAATAGCCCCAAACTGGAAACCACCAAGATGCTTTATACAACGGTGAACAGTTAAAACTCTAGTACTTCTGAACCATGGAGTATTACCCTCAACAACAAGGAATAAAGCTAAATAAAATAGGCAGCCCCTTATACAAATTACTTAGTATTACACTAAGTGAACAAAACTAATTTCAGTACTTACTTATCATTCCCATAATGCATTATTTTTCTTATTAACATGTTCATGATACTCATTTCACACATTCATAATATTCACTCTTTTAAGTTCTTCATGCGTGGTTGTTACCATTTTTTGCAGTTTTGTGCGTCCATCACCACTAGTTAATCCTAAGTACACTTCATTACCTCCCAAATAAATCCCATATCCGTTACCAATCTCCAAATGTATTTTGTCTCATTTAAGGTTATTTTATGTTCCTTGCATGAAATTTCAGCATACCATTATGAATCGCAAAGAGTATTTGAGAATTTAAGAGATATTATACTGAATCTGAGAAACTAGAAAGAATTGCCATCTGGGCAAAGCTTTATTTTCAAATCCATGAAAGTAGGATGCCTTTTTATTGATGTAAGTTCTGTTTTTAAAATTTTAAACAATTTTTTTTCATTTTCAGGTTATGTCTTACACTGTTTTTCCTATAGATCTCTTAGGATTATCTATATAAAAATAAATTGTCAGTAGAAAGGAATAGTTTTACTTTTTCATTTCCAAACTGTTTTGCCTAATTGCCTAATCTATTTTTCTTGACTAATTTCTTGGACTAGCACCTCTAGCACAAAGCTTAACATGAATATGAATATGAGGGGCAAGAGTGTGCACCTCTTTTCTCTAGAGTGAATCCAGGCTTTTGGATTTGTATGGAATTGTGTTAAGTACGCATGACTGATTAAGTGATTGGCTTTAGTGATCAGCTTAACCTCCAGCCCCTCTTCCATCCTGGAGGTTGGGAGTGGGTTTGAACTGAAAGTCCCAGTCCTCTTAAATCCATTTAAAATAGCAAAAGCAGAGAGAATAGTTTGGATTAAAACTGTAACTAAATACATTACCATGAAAATCAAAGCATTTATAAAAAGATAGTAAATTACATAAATATAAAAATAATAACTATGGAGGCTGGAGCAGCAGCTCAGCAGTTAAAGCACTTGCCTGGCATGACCAAGTACACGGGTTCAAACCCCAGCACCCACATACACAACTAAGTGTTGGAGCAACGAAAGCCACATGAAAAACTCAATAAAATTTGATTCTCTCTCTCTCTCTCTCTCACACACACACACACACACACATACACATACTCTCTCTCTCTCTCCCTGTCCTTCTCTCTTTAAAAAAACATAAGAATGATCATTTACTTATTGTAGGACATCATATTGGTAAAAAGATGGAAGACAATTCCTAATTCACTGAAAATATCATTTGCGAATGAAATTGAAGTAAACTCATTTTCAGATAATAGAATAACAGTGACCTGAAGGATTAATGGGGAAAATTTTCTCAGTCCATCAATTACTAAGAATATTTTCTTTTTCCAACAGTCAGTGGAAATCCTGATTTCATGAGACATTGAGTATGTTACTTGTTCCTTGTCTCAGATGTGAGAGCAAACAAGTCGTAAATAAAATAATGTACAATTCTAATCTAAAAGCTTAAAAGCAAGACAGAAATGTTAAGCAAATTTCCAAGTAAATTAACATTGTTCCCAAACTCAAGAATAATTGGAGTATATGTGATATCCAACTCCCATAAGGAAAATCCACACTATTTGACATTTAGTTTAAAATGGTCAGACAGGTAACGAAACAAATGATATGAGCCATGATTTTGATAAAATTAGGAACAAAATTAATCCAGATACTACACATTGTATAATTAGCAGAAAAGACATTAAAACAGGTACTGTATATTCTACTTGCAAAAAAAGGTGATTTTCTAAATTAGTGTAAACAACTGAAAAATAAAAAATCTTAAAGTTTTCTTTACAATACTCCACTGGAAAACATTTGGAATTCCAAAATACTAAGCATAATACCATAAATCCCACTCATTTCATTTCTATATATTTATGGGACCTGAATGGAAGCATTTGTTGGTATGAATATATGTATGTGTGTATAAAGGGGTGGTCCTTTTCCAGTTTTATGACTATGAATTGGAAGTACTGAGAAATGCCTCTGTCCTGGGCAAACTGATATCATTAATCACCTATAACACAAATTTGAGCAAACAAAGGGAATTATTTGAAAATTTAGCAATGATAGTTACGCATTTTCAAAGTGTCTGTAAAACACACTTATGGAGTAACAATAGTATCTTCACTGTGTAGAAGCCTAGTAGTCACCACCTTATTCAAATGATTAAAGGAACATTGTTAATAAAAGAAGAGATGGAGATCATGTGGACTTGGGAAGATGCAGAAATTCAGTGAAGAACTCAGGTGGACCTCACGGTACTCCTGTCAATAGCCATGGCCTGATCTAGTCAAAAAGGGACATCACACAGCTTCATATTTAGGAACATTCTTTAGAGTAACTAGGATGTGGTTTTGAAAAGTATTAAGCTCCATAAAGTCAAGCAAAGTTTACCAAAGTGTTTCAGAATGGAGATAAAGAGATAAAGAATTTTGAAACAAATGTTTTCCCCATAAAAGGCATTAGTAGTGCATTTAGTGAGATAGAGTGGGGTCTAAAAATTATAGTAATGCCTATCAATGAAAAGTTCCTTATTAAACTATCCTACTGTGATTACATAAGAGAATACCCTCTTTTATTGGAAATATACAATAAAGTATTCAGGGATTATGGACATCAAGTAACCCATTATTGTCAAAGAGTTCAAGATTTTCCAGGTTTGTGCATATTTAAAATATAGAAAAAAAACTTATATGGACTCTTTAAAAGGAAAAAAGCACCATAATAAAATGTTTTAAAAACTTGCAAGTAGATTTTGAATATTCTCAGCAAAAAGAAATGACAAGTATTTGAGGTGATGTATATATTAATTAATCAGATTGGATTATTCCATAATGTGCACATATATCAAAACATCACATAATACTCCACAAATATATATAATTATTATTTCTGAATTTAAAATAAATTGAAAATCCTAAAATAATTTTTTAAAAATAGAGAAAATGCATGAATAGCAGCCATTCTTACCTGCTGTGGGATTCCTCTAGCACACAAGATTTGCAAAAGAAAAGCCTGAGGCTGCCAGTATGTAAACAAAACAATACAAAATAAAATAAACCAAAAACAACATTTCTAGTTCTGGACAATAAACATTTTTAATCAATTAAAAGAATTAAAATTACATTGAACTTTCGATTTCTATGAAGTACTTTTATTTTCACATTCAAAGGTGTAATTTAAAAATGCTATCAATGTATGGAAACTAATTCAAATATTCCTATTTTAGTATATATTGTGCCATGTAAGTTAGTTTTTCAGCAAATAATATGTATTTTTAATAATTTCTATGACAAATCTATTTTGCCTAACCCTAGGAAATATTTCCTGTGAAAATATTTTCCACAAACTCAGATTACTTATTTTTTTCAAAGTAGGCACAGTAATTAAAATGGCAATTATGTCCAAATAACATTCAAAATGTGATTAAATAGCTACTTTAAATGACACAAATTATCTTCCTTATGTTTTAGACTCAAATGTTGTACAAAACTAGGAACATTTAAATGAATTTCCCTATGAATACTATTTTTTTTTAATTTTATAAATGCATTTTAGAAAAAGAGGAGTGATTTTGTTGGGGGTAGGGGATCACTCTTTGGTTACTAAAGCCAAATTGGAAGCTTGATCATCTTCGTGCTTCAAGGAATGAGAGTGCTTGCCACTGAAGGTGACTACATTGTCCTCTACATAACTATAAAACCTTTGGTGGGGAGGATAAAGAATTAAAGGAAAGTGAGTGAGAGCAAAGAGAACAGTTGAACAGCCTCTAATCCAGGCTTCTAAAAGATAAATTGTATGACAGACCCAAGAGCAATTTAAAATCTGCCAGCACAGCTTCCTGGGGAGTCTGCCAATAGGCAGATGTGGTAGCTGGGAAATTTTTCACAACTTGACCTTAGAACTTAGATGGTTGTAAGGGTTTTAATGGTGACCTGAGGTTCTGACCTTCTCATCAAAGTAAGTAGGAAAAATCAGAAAGAAAAAAGATGAAATATGGCTTGATAAATTTATGATCTGCACATGGCCATCTGAAGTCATTTTCCATGGATATCTCAGCGACCTATACTCTTGACATAGATGTATGAGTTTGGAAGAAAGACTATATATATTTTTTTTAATTTAATTTTTAATTTTTTTTGCAGCACGAGAGATTGAATTAAAGGGTGTGCAACCACTGGGCTATATTTTCAGTCCTTCCAATTTTTGACACAAGTTCTCCCTAAGTTACTGAGGCTGGCCTGAAACATATCATCCTCCTGCCTCAACTTCCTGAGTAGATGAGATTAGGGGCGTGCATCACAAAAAAAGCTATCTAGAAAAAAGGATTTTTAGCAAATTTGATTTAAGTGTTTTGAATTCATCCTTTAAAATATACTTCTGAGCTGGAGTGGGGGCTCTGCGGCTGTGGCACTTGACTGGCAGGTGTGAGGACGTGGGCTTGAACCCCAGCACCACATACACAACTGAGCTTCGGAGCAGCAAAAGCTACATGAAAAGCTAAATAAAACTGATTCTTTCTCTCTCTTGCATTATCCCTCTCTCTCTTTTTAAAAAAATGTACCTCTAATATTTCTGTCCTATTTTATGATAATTTTTTAAAAGAGAGAGGGACAATGAGAGAAAGAGGAAGAGAAAAACAATTTTATTTAGTTTTTCACATGGCTTTCGTTGCTCTGACACTTAGTTGTGTACATGGTGCTAGGTTTCAAACTCATGTCCTCATGCTGAGCCACTGCTGTAGCCCTTGTGATAAAAATTTAATACATTTGTATGTTTTTATTTTTTCAGGATAAGTTTTTAGTTTACTCATTGTACTCTCCAAAGTCCCATTTCAGTTATAATCTTGCTAATATTGCTACCTTTGATATTCATTTTTCATTTAATTTAGGCTAAAATATTTTTGTGTTTCATTTTTAGAAGATTCCTATAGTTTCTAGATATGGCTTTTGGCACCAAAAAAAGACTCTTGATTCTGCATATTTTTTAAAAGAGAGAGGGACAGTGAGAGAGAGAGAGAGAAAGTGAGAAACAACTTTATTTAGTTTTGCATGTGGACATTGTTGCTTCCAGACTTCTCTGTGTACACGGTGCTGGGGTTTGAACTCACGTACTCACGCATGCAAGGGAAGCACCGTAACCACTGAGCCATTGCTCCAGCCCCTTGATTCTGCATGTTGATGATGATACAAATATATAAAACAGATTATATATCCTTGAAATTAAAAAAAAGTCTTAGTAATAATATTGGATTTACTATAGAGATTGGTGTAATAATATATCATAAAACAGTAATTTAGAGGTATTTTTGAAACACATGAATTATTATGTTCCACTTTCTTGTTCCACTTTCTTTTGTCTTTTTTCAGCATTATTATGTAGATTTCTGCCAATACAAGATTACTGAAAAGAAAAGGAAAATAAGGATTCTTTATCCAACAATCTTTCTGAAGCAGAAGTGCTTACATTTGGTTTGTGTTGGAAAAACATTCAGAGTACTGACAAAGGGAACAAAAGGAACAAACTGAAACAAAGAGAAACAGCGTAAGAGTATCTTAGGGAGAACTGGGAGTAATTTGTAATATGCATATGAATATATTACACATGCGATATCCATATACATAGGAGTGTATCAAATGGAGGAAAGGCTGGAGTCACCTGTTTGTACTAATGCTGGTGAACAGCATTCATATGATCAGGAAGTCAAGGCTGGGTGGAGTAATTTTCAACATAGTAAAAACAATGCAAAGTTGGCATCACCCAATTATCTTGAAAAGTTTTGTCCAGTTGTCACCTTATGTGTGTCAAATCAATGTTGGTGTTCAAAAGCTCTTGATGGGTGGGGAGGTGGGAAAGTCTACCTGGGAGATGCTGATATTTCAAATTTATATAGCATGTATTTAGTTTTATAGAGAGAAAATTAGATTCTTATACCTTTGGGGATAATTGGGTGCAATTAATTATTCTATGGTGCTTTGCTTTTAGCAGAGATACTTCACCTGCCCAGGACTCAGTGGACAAGTAAGTGTAGCAGGAGAATGATTGTGCACCTGAATACTGTGAGGCATAGATTTGATATTCAGAAATAAGGTTAACGATGAACTTGAGTAGCTGAGTTTCCAATATCGATACTGTTTTCTCCATCCCAAATTTATCACCAAGACATTGTTTTTTAGCTATTTAACCAAGAAATACATTTATATTAACATTCTAATTGTTTTATATAATACTTCTATTGGTATTGGAGATAGAACCCAGGGTTTGGTGCAAGCTAAACATTTGTTCTAACCCTTAGTTACATCTCTAACTCCTCTAATAATTATTTTTCACTTTGAGTGCACTTAAGTAAATTTTCACACATTTTGGTTATATTTCACCTCACTTTGAACCAAAAGATAATTAGAGATAGTATTTAGCATGTGTATCCTAAATGCAATTTTTATTGCCATTGGCAACATAACTGAGTATGGCTATGTGCTAAGTGTTTATGCAATAAACAGAACTATATTCAACTAGAAATTTAATTAAAGAAGTTACAGGTTATTTTGTTGAATGCACTATATATGAGATATATTTTTTATAGAAAAATCACTGTGGCCAGTATCGTGAGACTTGTGAATACAAAATGGTAACTAATGCAATCCTCAAGAACAAGCAAATGTGATAGTAACGATTTTTTGGTAAGTTTGTTATGATATACTCTTGGGTGAAGATGAACAATCTACCAAATGGAAAAACATACATTATACTAAATGTCACTAGGCATGAATCAGACTTGTATAATAAACTCATAATGAGTCAATTCAATTATAGGAGTTTCACACATTTGCAATTTGCTTAAGGTACAACCAGATGGCCCTCCTAGGAACAAAATGAACACAATTTCAACATCTTCTGGTCAAGTTTTTCATTGATGAAATGAAACACAGTTTGTTTAATACCTTCTTAACTGTTCAGATATTAGAAATTAAAGAGTAGGGTAAACATGCATAATATTGAATTATTTATGCCCTAATCTGGATTACTGATTATTTTCATTTTGTTTTTAAATGTATTAAAAGTTCTAAAATTATGAAAACAACTCCCTTTTGTTTTCATTAGGAACATTTTTAACTATTTGAATGAAGGTAACTATAGATTCACATGCAGTTCTAAAATAAACAACCATGTAAAAATAAATTTTGAGCAGCTATAGTTTGCCATAAAAAACAGGAAATTCATATTGATTCAATCTACCAACCATGTTTGTATTTCCCCAATATTAAATATATTAATTTGTATGAATGTGCTTAGTTTTGTCATTTTATCCTATGTGTAGACTTGTGTGACCATCAATATAGTCAATATTAATTTTAACTCAAGTATCCCTTATGCTTCATTTGTATAGCCATGACCATCTCTCTAAGCCCGGGCAAACATAATTTATTCCCAACCTCTATATTTATGCTGTGTCAAATATACTATATAAATTCTCATATAGTTGTATAGTATATTTTATTCATCATAGACAAATTACAGGCTGGAGAAAAAAGTTGCCAAGTATATTCACAATTAAAGACTTGTGTCTAGAATATATGAAAAACTTTCAGAACTCAACAATAAAAAAATTCCATTTAGAAAATGCTAATAATGTCACTGTATATACTATAGTCATGCATATAAAAAGTATTCTTCATAGGTATAAGAATTTTGTCACTGTAATTGGGATTTTAGGAAAAATATAGGATTCAGAGAGAGGGAGGCAAGGGATCGGGGACAGGAGGAGGGACGTAGAGGGGTGTGGGTGTTGGAATATTGACCAAATTGTATTGCTGTATTGTGCATCTATGAATATGTGACAACAAATCCCATCATTATGTATAACCTATAATACACCAATAAAAACACATAAAAAAGATTGTTATAAAAAAAAAAGTTCCTTTCTTACTAGAAAAAAAGAAAATGGTAAAAGCTATACATATATTTACCAGAAAATATATGCAGATTTTATATAAACACATGATTATTGCCATTCGTACAATGGAAGTGTTTAGTCTTACAACAATTAAAAATGAAGTTGTTACAAGTTTTTTAGAATTTCTTTATCAAGTTGAGAAAGGTCTCCTCTATTCCTAGTTTCCTAAGAGCTTTCAATCATGACTATTGATCTGAGACTTTTTATATTGCAAACATATTGTCCTATAAATGTTATTCTCAGTACTATTTTAGTTACATCTCAAATGTCTTGACATATTTTCAATTCACTTCAGCACTATAATTCTCATTATTTTAAAAGGCCCCCATATACATCAACAAAAATTTCACATAAAATAGTTATTAATTGTTAAAAAAAATTCACCCTTCTTTTCAAAAATAAGCACTTAAAGGCTTTTGGCCAAACATGAAAAGTGAACTGCTTTGTGAATGCAAAGACTACTATTTTGAGAAAGGGGTAGAGAAAGCATTTTACTTCAAATTGTATTAATAGCCTTTATCCAGGTCTTGAGCTGAAGTGGATTTCTGTCAGGTATTTGCCTTTTCCAACTCTGTACTAAGAACTCAGGGAAGTAAACAAAGAGGGGATCACAGATTCGTGAGGCTGTACTGTGTGTAAATCTACTCACATTTCTGTTCATCAACAGACCTTTACACACTATCATTCTGAATGGTAACTCTGAGTTCCTGTCAGTTCTCAGCAAGAGCCCAGTCACCTCCAGCAAGTCTAGGTGTCCTCATTTCAGCCCACAGGAACTTCAGTAAGTAGACAGGATTCATCAGAATGGCTAAGGAGAATACTGCTCCTCTGAATAAAGTGGTCTTGTTAACCTATTTGCTTGTAGACTTGTTTTGTGAAGAGCACGTGGCCAAGAAGACATGGAGTCTTTGGAGAAACTTCTGTATACAACCTTACTCCATGGAAAAAAGATAGGACTTATCCACTTTGAAGTCTATGATAATACTTGAAGGCATGATATTATATGAGAGGTTTTACATTTCTTTGTTTTTAAATCACAGGGTACTCATAAAAGTGCTATAAATCCCTTGATTATTTACCAACCTTGTATAGTCTGCTTTAAGACTTTGTGCTGAATGAATGAATGATCTTATCCCTAAAATAATTTTAGTTGAGCATTATATTGTTTGATAATTACGGCATATAAACTGATAGACACCAACCATTATTTCATTACTTTTCAGTTTTCATTCTTTTAAAAGAGAAAATGATGCAATAAAAGTTATGTGGTAATGTAAACCACATAAAGAAATTTTATGTTACAATTTAAGGTAATCAGCTGTAGAAGTTATTAAGCATGAGATGTGGTGAAGACATTAGATAATATATATATGTGTATATATAACTATATTTTAATACGCAGTGAATTTTCTGATCAAAAATAGGTTCAAGAATAGGAAAATAATTTTAAAAACCATACAAGAATACATGCCTTTCTTATCACTGTGTGAGTTTCAATGAAAACACGTACATGCAATTAAGTTGAGAAAACCTTGATATACCAATTAGCAAGAAACTGAAAAGCTGGTGAAACTGTTACCAAGAATGATCCTGATAAAAATGGGATTTGTACATTTTAGTTCTCCATTCAAAGTTTCCCATCACTTCCATACCCTTTCATACACCCTAAAAATCAGATTATTATTTTCAATAATGTAGTCTTTCAGACCCAACATTATCTTTTCCTATTGTCAAGCTCTAGTATTTTCCTTATTATTTCTTTTGTGGCAGCCACACTGACCATCCTGCCATCCCTGAAACTTACCAGAAGCAGTCCAATCTCTTAGAATTTGCACTTGTTTTTTTTATTTAAACTCTTTGCCCCATTTCCCAAATTCTTACAGGTATTTATTAAAAGTTCACTTTCTTAGTGAAGTCTTCCATGATTTTCCTATTTTAAGTTGATCCTAAACCACAAAAATCTCTTTTCCCCTTTACTGTTTCTTTCCTTTAGATTTCCCAATATATAACACATATGATTTCTATTTATCCTGTTTAGTGTCTGAATTTCCCCACTAATCATGAATTGCATGAAGACAGAGAATTTTCATTATTGTTTTCAATGTGGTATTAGGGTCTAAAATAATGCTCAGTTTATAGTAGTGTTTGATATATGTTTATTAAATTAATTGCTTGTTCTAATAATGAAAAATGAGTATCTGGTATCACAAGTTTTCAAATCCTTGTTCTTTCTAGTCATGTGACATAGGGGAATTTGTTTAACCTTTCTATCATTTAAATCATTCATCTTTAAAATTGGGATAATAATAGCATTTATGACAAAGGGGTTGTTAAGAAAATTGTGAGAAATAATATATGTAAAATATTTTGTACAATGCCTGACACCTGTAAAATGCTAAACCATTAGTTATTATAATTATTTTATTCCTAAAGTTAAGAAAAATCATTAGAAATAATAATTCACTAAATTATCAACATTGCTTAAATCTGGGGACCTGAGTGCTAAAACGTGCATTTTACACAGCATGAGTCTGCATTGTTCAGGGAAGAAAAACTATAGAAACCATCTCCCTCTGCAGGCACTAATATATGTCCCTACCTGTCTCCTTTATTCCTCTTTTCCTCTTAGAAACAATTTTTTTTTAATTCTACTTATTATTGTCTACCAGGAAGCGATTATAGATGTATTATTTTTCGTACCCTGCATGGTCCTCTGGTTAGGTGGCTTTATAAATCCTTTACCACCCAAAGAGCCAACTGCAACATCTGAGGAGATGTTCTGTGGGGCTTTCCTTTGCTTCCCAGGAGGCCCACTCCTCATTTACTCCACAGCTGCATGGCTGCACTTTTATTAAGAATATAGAAGATCTACAGTTATCAGAACTAGCAGCAAACTCAAGGAAACTTTAGAGTTCTGACAGATTCCCTTAGTGTTTTTCCCTCAAGAAATTTATGCTATTTTACTTTAATCTGCAGGGAAATTCTTTGACTAAATCCCTGTCATGATTGAAAATCTATATAATTCAGTCATTTAAAAAGAAATGAGAGCGTAATACTGTAAACATCCATGAGAGTTTTTGTTTCTTGTAATAATGTACATTTCCTTATTGAAAATTCTGAGACAAAATGCAGAAATAGAAATTAAAGAACAATATCAATTTGAAAAAAAATTAAACTATATAAGAATGAGCATTCATGTATATAAGGTTTTTGTATAAGTATATGGGTCACTCTATACTATACACACCCACGTAAAGACATATCTATGTCTCACACATGTTATTCACATTTTTCAGATTTTTCTTTTTAATTTTACACATGTGAATCTAAGGAGACAAACAACATATATGTGTGAGGCTACGAATATATCTGCCAATATTATAAATTTATACTCCAGAATTATGGTAACCATTTTATCTGCTTGAATATCTATTCAGAATGGCTTTTTTTACTTCACTATCATCAATTGATTTCTTCTTCATTCTCATTCCCTCTTCTCCTGCTCCTATTTTCCCCTCATTCCTCTGCTTTTTCCTTCTCAATTCATCTCTGTATTTTTCTAAATTAATACCTTTGTTTTCTACATTGGGGTATACATGTATATGATAGTTAATGAACAAATCAAAACATTGAGCATTTCCATATCTGTTTCATCATAATTTGCTTGTATTCAGAGCCCTCTTCTTCTTCCTCATTGTCTGGTCCCAGCCAGCAGGAACCAGACGGCTCTCAATCAGTGGTTGACTGAGAATGAAGTAGACCCACCGGTCCTGAGTTCTCCAAGCACTTTATTTCTCCCTCTCTCTCACTAGAGGCCTCCAAGCACTTTCTTCTCCTCCTTCTCTCTTTTAGAGCAAGGCCTTTACATACATCTCCTCTCACTAGAGGCTTTTACATCTCCTTCCTCTTCACTAGAGGCAAGCCTTTTACATTTAGAGTCAAGGCTATTTACATTTCCTCTCTTTGGAGTCCCTGTTTCTACCACTGCTTTTGTTTCTACTGCCGAGGCTCTTCTTCTTCTTCTTCTTCTTCTTTGCTGCTGCTTCTGCTGCTGCTGACTAGTGGCTACTCTTTTTCCCTGTACACTCGGTATTTAACTGTTACAACAACCAATAGGGATACAGTGCAAACACATTCAACCAATTGTAACAAATGAGCAGCCTAATGGCTTAGTCATGCAGTGAGGCAATTTGCTAATTACTAGGGAAGATACAAGCCAGCTGGGCCTCTTACAGAGTTGTTCACCACTAATTCTTTTCTCTGACATCCGGCCAGATGTCATGTTGGCCTTAGTCTCCAACATCTCCTCCTTTTTTATTTTTTCTGAGAGGAGAAAGACAAACAGGTGACTGTGTCTGTCTGAGGTGTTTCCATTCACACCTCCCCTTCTTACCCATCATTGGAATAAGGTGCAGCGTAAGGCACCCTTCCTGTCTTAGGTTGATAAGGGGGTGGAAGGGACTTACCTGTCATTGACTACCAGCCCCTTGAGCCTGAGCCATCCATATCGTTGCTGACTCGTGGTCATTAACTCTGAGGGCAGCACAAGCTTGCTCTATCTCTTTCATGACTGAAAGCCTTTTTACCACAAGACCAAGCACAAAGCACATAATAATGATGACACTGGCCACTCCTCCCCAAGACTTAGCCAGATTACTTAGGTAGCCAAAACTCAGTCCAGGCAGGTTATAAATACATATAGACCCAATGTCCGCCAAAATGTCCATTTGTTCTTGTAGTAGATCAACTCGTTGGTTCACGGTCAATAGTCCAATGTACAGGTGTTGATTTATAGCTTCCTGTTTTGCGAAAGCCTACACAGATGAACTGAATAAGGTATTCAAGGTATTTGCTGATGGCACAGTCACTACTAGGGCTGCAGCAGTCGCAGCCGCCACCACCATAGATGCCACTGCCACTACAGCAACCTCGGCTAAGATGTCAAAGTCTCTCTTGTTGTTACACTGAAGCAGGACCGGCAGGTCTTCTCCCTTGATGTGAACTGTGGGGCCCACATCACTACAAGGGTCTCAAAAGTGAAAACATTCCAACATTGCGACAAATAATCATCAGAACAATTATGTGTGGCAACATTCAAAAGAAGCATGAAAGGTGGCAGAACACACACTGAAGTTGGAGCAAACAGCATTTAAAGCTCCCATAGCAAAATTTTCCTCCTTCTGCTAAGCTAAGAGCTAAATTTGTCTGTACAAGACACACGAGAAGATAGAGACCAGACATCAAAAAGGAAGGGGGAAACATTCTTAACTGCCTCATAGGGAACGTCCCTTTTGCCAAATCTCTAGTTTTACCAGCCCTTTCTAAATTTCATTTAACTTGTTTCCATTGCGGAATATTTAGATGTCCTGTTTCTGTAAAAACCAGGGACTCCACCTCATTAGCTCTACCTATAAAACTTTTCGAGGTGGAGTCTTTGACCCCCGTGCCATTAGAACCTTGAGCAAAGTTTTTTATCTTTAGAAGCATGAAAACCCATGATAACTCCCTCACCCTTTTTTCACTCTGGCCAGAACTTTTCCGCGACGGTTCCTCAGTTTACCAACCTTTCCGAAGAGAGCGAAGAGAAGTCCCCATACGGGCCACCTTTTGTCTGGTCCCAGCCGGCAGGAACCGGACGTCTCTCAATTGGCTTTAACTGGGAATGAAGTAGACCCACCGGTCCTGAGTTCTCCAAGCACTTTATTTCTCCCTCTCTCTCACCAGAGGCCTCCAAGCACTTCCTTCTCCTCCTTCTCTCTTTTAGAGCAAGGCCTTTACATACATCTCCTTTCACTAGAGGCTTTTACATCTCCTTCCTCTTCACTAGAGGCAAGCCTTTTACATTTAGAGTCAAGGCTATTTACATTTCCTCTCTTTGGAGTCCCTGTTTCTACCACCGCTTTGTTTCTACTGCCGAGGCTCTTCTTCTCTGCTGCTGCTGCTGCTTACTAGTGGCTACTCTTTTTCCCTGTATGCCCGGTATTTAACTGTTATAACAACCAATAGGGATACAGTGCAAACACATTCAACCAATTGTAACAAATGAGCAGCCTAATGGCTTAGTCATGCGGTGAGGCAATTTGCTAATTACTAGGGAAGATACAAGCCAGCTGGGCCTCTTACAGAGTTGTTCACCACTAATTCTTTTCTCTGACATCCGGCCAGGCATCATGTTGGCCTTAGTCTCCAACACTCATAAAATACACAGTGATTTGTAAACTGTAGTCGTGCTACTGTGCTGTAAGGACTGTAACTTACTCCATCTTATCAAACCTTCTTGTGTCCCCATTATCCTACCTTTTGCTATGTTCCCTCCCTTCCCCCTCAGACGCTCTAGGAATCACTATTCTACTCTTTTCTTTAAAATCAGTATTTTTAAATTCCAAGTATGTGTGAAAACATATATAATATGTATCTTTGTGTATCTGGTTTATTTCACTTTGTAAATTCTACTCCAATCAGTTCTCAAATGTTATTTTGATTCATTCTTTCTATAGATTTTTAGAATGCCAATTATACTTAAGTTAAGCATTTTCAATTGTAATCTTTTTTGTTCTGTTTTCTGCATTATTCATTTGTTTAGGTCTCTAGATCTCACACAAGATGTTTTTTACTGACTCACCGTCTAATTCACTATGGTCTTCAACCCTGGCCTCTATAGTGCTAAACCCATCTATTGAGCTCTCAATTTCAATTACAGTATTGTTCAGCCCTAGAACTGCTGCTCTAGTTTTTATAGATTCCAATTCCCTAGAATTCTAATTCCTTGAAAGGACCTATTTTCCCGAATAATTATGGTCATAATAGTTGTAATTTCTTAAGAATAAGTTTGCACTCGAAAATGTTTTCTCACTATTATTTCTGCTGATTCTATTTCTTTCATACATGATAATTTTTTATTGATGGCAAATACTCTTCTGAAAATATTTAAAGTTTCTGGATAATTTTAACCCAGATCTGGAAATAATTAATTTCAATTTGTAGCTATTGATAAATTAATAAATTTTTATTCATATTACCTGAAATTCAAGCAGAAATTAAACTGATTCAAGGCTGTGATTCCAAGAACTTTTTTAATTTGCTTTCAATCATGATTTGTGACTCTGGGCCACATAAAGTGGTGGAATGTTGAGAAGAGTTCTACATCCTTAGAAGGTCTGGAATATAATTTTTTTTTTAATATATGGAAACATGGGACTCCCCAAAGTCTTCTCATTAGAAGCTTTCTATATATTTTAGCAACATTTGTACTGTGCAAATGACTCAACAGCAGAAGTGTAATATATGCACATTACCTTCTTGTGTGTTGTTTACTTTAGGATCCTGACTGCTTGAGTCATGTTATGTTGTCCTCTCAGGATTCTAAATTGCTTTCCCTTAACTCCCATGAGTTTACAAAAGGGTTCTTAATTCCTGCTCTTTGCTTTTCTCCTCAGATATTTAGCCATGTGCCAAAAGTTCTCTGTGAATTGGAAAGTAGAAAAACAGCTTTAAATATTGAGCTATTATAGCAAAGATTGCCCTCTCTTTATAGGATCATGGTCTATAATATCCTAATTTTATATGTAAATGGTGTGATTTAAGATGTATTTAAAGTTTGCATTATCAAAGTACAGGTATTTCTGGTTTGAAAATATAAAATACTGTGCTTGGATTGTATCGATTAAACAATTCTGTTATGTTAAAGGAGGGAATAGTCCAAATGTTCAAGTCAATTTGATTGTTCTTACAGTCCATGTACTTTACAAAAGCATGTCAACTTTTATACTTGTGAATTTTTAAATATGATTTACATTTTATTGGGATTTATAATAACCATTTTAGAATGTTTTCTAATAATAGGACATAGGTTTTCTAAGTCCGTAACTGAACATTTGTTGACTGAAATCCTCTTTTGTGTGTGTGGTTTTTTTGCTTTGAAGCTTTCTGATGGCACTTCTAGTTTTGAGAGAATTTGATCAAATGCTCACCTTCACCACATATTTCCTCACTAGTATATTCTTGGTTTCATTCCCTTTATTGGAATCCACATTTTGCCTTTTATTTCTTTATTTTGCAGAAATAATTTCTTAAGTGTAGAGTAGTTATATGAGGATGTAATTATGAGATAAGACTTCCCATGCCTGAAGCCATGGTTAACTGTCCTAATTCATGACTACAACTTTACTACCATATAGGATGCAAATTTCAATACATTTTTTATCCCAAAACTAAAAATGTTACATTATTATAATATTTATTCCCATGAAAGTAAGCTATTTCTTTTCTTCTCAAAATCATGTAATCATTTTTGACTTGGTTCATTAAATTTACCATAATGTGTGTGATTACAGAGTTGCATCCTAAAATCTGAAGATATTCTTTCCCTTCGGTTTTTGTTCCATATGTCTTTATCTTTAATTTAGTTATTTCATTGAAACTATGGCCTCCTTATGAACACAGAAAGCATTCTTTCTTATGATTCATGGATGGGTCTTTTTTTGACAGTTATTTTTCCAGAATTGAAATGAAAATATGAGGTAAGTCCTTCCCAAGAAAATATTTTAAAATGTGCACAAACAAAATACAAATATCCGATGCCTAGGGAACTTCACACATCAAACATATTTCTATATAGATAAGTTATTTCAATTTCTATTATATCTTCTCTCAGTTACATTTGTTGACTGCCTTTGTAAATCTTCAACATTATAAAATATTTAATACTATTTCCTTCACATAGACATTGTGGACTTACATCTTACATAAGCAAGTTCAAAATTGTGTTTAATAGTCTCACCATAATTTTCAAAATATAGTGTTCTCTGCTATTCATTATGATGATGTCTATAATAGTTCAACATTTGTGTGAATTAAAATGTTAAAACAATTTAGTTTTTTTTTAAAGAGAGAGGGACAGCAAGAGAGACAGAGAAAGAGAGAAACAACTTTATTTAGTTTTTCACATGGCCTTCATTGCTCCAACACTTAATTGTGTACGTGGTGCTGGGGTTTGAACCCGGGTCCTCATGCTTGCCAGGCAAGTGCCAAAACCGCTGAGCCACTGCTCCAGCCCAACAATTTAGTTTTATGTAAATAAATTTATAAGTTTAATGTTAGTGATTTAAATTTCCAATCTTATTGAAAAATTCCATTTATTTAATTTATAACTATTGATACTTGCATAAGGTGCACACACCATATCAAAATATCAGAACTAAGTGGCTTCAGACCACAGAAGTGCATTGTCTCACAGTACTGGGTATTAGAAATTCATAATTAAAATCATTGCAGGGCCATGTTTTCTGAGATCTGTGGAAACATATTTCCTTTCCTTTTCTAGCTCTGGTTTTATCTGGCAACCCTTGACAGTTGTTGATATGTGACACATCATTTTATTATCCTCCCCCATTGGCACATGACCACATTTTTTTCCTACATGTCTCTGAGTCTATGCTCCTCTTCTTATAGGCGCTCTAGAAGCTTGGGGTTAAGAGCTCTCCCACTCTAGTATGATCTTGTTAAAGCTAATTGTATGTATAGTAACCCTATTTCCATGTTAGGTCACGTTCTCTTGAAATGTGGAAGTACGTATTTGTACTTCAGGCTAAATTTTAGGGGTACACGGATCGACCCATAGCATATGGAACAGAAAAATTTGTTAGAGGAGATAATTTCAAACAGCATAGGACAATTTCATGATGAAAACCACAACTGAACTATGCCTTTGCCATGATGTTTCACAAAATCAATCCAAATTTCAACTCATTTCGTTGATGACTAAATTTTTCATATTCTGTCACAGAGGAAGACACTTCGTGGAGCCCAAGCAACTGCAGAATCAGCAGCTGCTTGTTCATGTGTTCCTGAAGGAAGAGTTTCTAATGAGTAGGTCAAAATATCAGGCAGGAATTTATTAGAAAAGGTGAGCATATAGATTCTGAGAGCCATATGGCCCTAACATGTAGGAGTTTGTAAGAAGTTAGAGTTCCTTGTTCGATTTTCTTATACCTCCAAAAGTGGTTATGATCCCTTAGGATAGACCTTAGCAAATTTACTGTAACCAAGTCACAGGGGGTGCTTGAGATATGGTTTCAATATTAACGAAGGGCACTGGCAGTGTGGTCACAAGAGATGGTCATGGCATGGTTTGGAATAGTAGTTCCCTTAAGGGGTTATAATTTATTTTGGCTGAGGAAGGTTATGACATACCAGGACCAATTTTCCTGATGTTTGTCTGCTTTGATAAAGTTCTCTATTATCCCTAGTCCTGAACCTTGGGGACTCTCTTTAATGTTTCTGACTGATATCCTCCCAGTAAGCTACTGCCCTTCACTGTTCTTCTCCTGCCTACACACCGATGGCTGACTACCACCTAACAACTCCATGAGGTTGAGAATAGTAAATTACTGCTGTTTTAGTAATGAAATAAGACAAAAATCTCAACATGAAAGTATACAGAACAGAAGGATTCATCTCAGATATCCCAAATAGTTGCTTATCTATTCCATTTTAGTATAAGCAATATTGTAGTCCAGTTTTCCATGGAGTGTATGAAGAAAAGGAAAATATTGAAAATATGTGAGAATCTGGTTAATGATAATTCAGCAAAATAGCATTTGTCTTTTATTCATCTCAAATTGATTTTTTCATGCTACATTTTTTCTTTATTCTCTTGCCTAGTGATTTTAAAATTTAATTCCTTTTAGATAGTAGAATGTAAAGAACTTATTACTTCTGCACTCACCACATAATTATTCCTTCCATAGTCTCTGCAGTATTACACAGATACCTACGTATTTAACAGGGACTTTCACACTGCCACCTGCTGCTGACCATTGTTCTGATCCAGGTATACTACAGGCAACATTTTAAGAAATACTCCTCCTCCTTCCCTTTTTTTGCTAATGTGAATTAATATTTGTGAAGTTCCTTATTATTTTAAATTTTTAACATTTTGTTAATATGTGGATGATAGAGTTTGATTTTACTTTTTTTTTTTTACCAAAATTTCAGCCAACTTATGAAATTCTTTGAGGCACCTAAAACTTTCTGAGCTAAATCAAATGGGTAGGAATCTTTCACTGATACACAGGATAGACCTTAATTCCTTTTCACTATTACCTAGGATAAGATAGTAAAATATACATTTTACACACTTTGATTATATCTAAGGCAAGCCTCATAGTTTTCCAGGCAAAATCAGATATCAGAACAGTTCTTGTATCATTTATTAAGAATCTGAATGATCTAAATCCATAATTCAAGTTGATATCCAATTTAAAGATTATTCATTCTCATTCAGTTCAGCCCAGACCAGCCAGAGAAATCTGTAATGGAGAACTTGGATATAGGCTGTTCTTTTCCTTTTATCATCTTTTGTAATTTTTCCCTACTGTTCATTATAATATGATAAATTTTACACATTCTTTCATATTGGGAAAAAAAAAGGACATGAGAAAGTGATTCTATCTGGAGCAGCTATTCCAAAGGAGCTTATATTAAACAGCTTTTTGCCCCTGTAACCAAAATAACTTGAGAAAAAGTGAAAGGAGAAAAAGTTTATTTTGGGGATGAAGTTTCAGAGGTTTATTCCATTGTTGTCCAAGGCCATCAATTTGGTCTTGAGGTAAGGCAGAACAACATGGCAGATGGGCAGCTGCAGAGGAACTCTGCTCATCTCCTGGCAGCCTGGAAGCAGAGAATGCAGAAGGTGCATCAGGAAAGATGCACCCTTAACAGTGTAGGTCCCCAGTGACCCACCCCCCCTAGTCATACCCCACTCACCTACAGTTAACATTCAGTTGGTCCATTCAAACCAGGATGAATTAATTAGGCCACAGTTCTCACAATTTTATCATTCACTTCCTGCATTACAGGTACATTTCAGGGACATCGCATATCCAAACCATAACATTCTACCTTTGATCCCCAAAAGCTCATTCCCATCCCAAATGCAAAGTGCATTTTGCCCATCTCTTAAGAGTCCCCATAGCCTTAACAATTACTGCACTGCTCAAAAGTCCAAGTCTAATGTGTTCTCTGAGACTCAAGGGAAACTCATGACAATGAGACCCTGTAAAGATCAAAAACAATTTACATAATCCATTGTATAATTGTATAGAATAAACATTACCACTTGAAAACTGAGAAATGATGTTATGGAAAGAATGGATGGTACCAAAGAAGAACAAAACCCAGCCAGCAAACAGGTCCCATAACTCCACATAGTGTATCTAGGATGAATGGAGTGAGGAGATGTATCTACTAAAGGATGTGGGACGTCCCACATCTTTGGCTTGGTCATTTACAGTGTGTGTGGCCTCACATTTGGCCTGGCTGTCCATAACCAGCAGCTTTTCTTTTCTTTTTTTTTTTTTTTTTGGCAAACAGTTCATGTTATTGGCATCACTTAATTCCTGGGGTCTCCGTTTCAGCTTCAGGTTCACCTAACACAGCTTCAGGTTCACCTAACACAGCTTCATACAGTGCCTCCTCACAGTCAGCCTGAAGGATTCTGACCCTGCTGCACTTTGCCAGGTCTACAAGCACTTTCTTTGACATTTCAGTGGAAGCTTCCATAACCCCTTAACTGCAGTGCCCTGCTTTTCTGCATAACCAGTAACACATGGATAATACCAAGCTTTGCCACAGGCTCAAGAACTAGCTGGGTCCCTGGCATCATGGCTGCATTGACCTCTGAGTACTTAGGTGACCAAGCATGGGAAAACAACTTCCTAGGATCCAGGCCCCATGTGTGAGCAGAATTCTCCATGATCTTTTCTCAAAGGAATTTGCCTTCTACACCCCTGATCCTGTCTTAGATATGGTTTTGAAGATTTCTGAGATGCCCTCAAGCCAACTTTTCTATTGTGTCTGTGCAAAGAGCTTAACTTTTCTTTAGTGGTGATGATGTCTTCAATAACCTCACCTTCTGGCCCCAATTTTCCATGCACTTTCCTACATGGAAACTGCAAGTTTCTAAATTTGTTTTTGCTCTACACACTGCTCTTCATTCTCACAGTAAACTTGGCTAAATGCTGCCAGCAATATCCATGCCACAGACTGAAATTTGTGTTGTCTTGAAATTTCCTCCAAAAAATTAATTGTCCATCACCTTTAAATTCAGGTTCACAGAAAGTCTCAGGACTTGGGAAAAATGTAGACAACATTTTTGCCAGAAAATAACATGAATGGTCTCTAGCTCCAGTAGATCCCTGTTCTCCTGGAAAGTCTCATGAGCATATACTATCTGTATTTCTATCAGCATTCTCTTCTTGTGAGCACTGACCAGAAGCACCCATTTAACTCCACTTAATAACATTCTAAGGTTTCTCTGGCTATATCTCCAAACTTTTCCAAATTCCTCACAAAAATCAGTTCTAGTGGCATCTGACAGGTTATTCATAGAAATAGCCCCACTTCTCTGTACCTGGTTCCATGTTAACTTTTTGCTGCTATGACCAAAATATCTGAAAGAACACTGTAGAGGTTTAATCCATGGCTATCTGACTTCATCACTTTGAGGCTAAGTTGAACAACATGGTGGAAGGGCTGCAGCAGGGAAAGACTGTTTGCTTTGTAGTTGTAGAGAAGCAGAGACAGCAGCTAAGGGGTATTGGGAAGATGACCCCTCCAGGATATCCCTCCAGCAATTCATCAGCTCCAGTCATGCCCCCACCTGCAGGTAGTTACCACCCAGTTAGTCTATGAGACTAACTGCAGCTCTTAAATTCTAATCATTTCACCTCCTGTAGTAATGCAGGAGCATTTGGGAGATGCCTTATATTGAAACTATAACAGGGCTCTGGGGTCACTGCCTTCACTCCTGTCTTTGACTTAGTATTAGGCATTCCTCCCACATTCCTGGCTTTTTCTGCTAACACAAACTGCGTTAGCCACTCTTGTGTGTGTATGTGCATGCATGTGTGTGTGTGTGTCTTTTCACACCAGATTCACTAAATGAGGTCTAAGTGCTTCTAAATCCAAGAATCTTCACTCAATTTCTTTTGATACCTTTTTTACCCATTCAGTTCTTGGAGTGCTGAATGGAGTTATGCTATTTTACAAATCACCAATCATCTCTTTAAGGGGTTGAGATAGTATTCTGCACTGTTCATAGATGCCCTCCCTGATACTTCAAAGGAGAGTTGTTCTTCCTTGAAGTATATAACCTGCCTTTCCTACAGGGCTGTGGGCTCTGACAATTCTATTCAAAACAATTCTCACTACCTCTGATTAACCTCCGTATTTTCATAAATGTAGGCTTAATAATGCTGATTGGGCAAGTATCATTGAATCAAATACAAAATAATGGAGCATCTCCCTATGGAATTTCAGGAAATGTGTTTTTTTTTTTGTCTTCTTTTTTTTTCTTTTAGTTAATCAACATCAGAAAGGAAGGAGCCTGAGTCAGATTACAATGTTCCAATTACCATCCAGATATACAGAATTCATCTGAACTAGATTCTTTTTCAAAGAAAATCTCAGTACTGTATACTGTAATACTGACCAGAATCCATGGGTTCTGGTTGTTTGAGCTTTTTCCCTTCTCTGCTATAAGTAGGGCCATGCCTTATGGTACATCATTTTGGTATGTTTTTTAATTTTATTTTCAGAATCTTTTCCAAAGTACTTCAAATCTGTGGTTGTAAATAAAATAACTAAATCTAGAGGAATGGTTAAACTGATGAAAGAGAAGAGGAGCCAGATTATGAAGCTGAAAGAATGGCTACAAACTAGAAGCGTATGAACCAAGGAGAATCAGAGTAGTCAAAATGCAGAAGAAGATGTGGAAAGATTCCAGGATAGCATAACTGCTTTAATTAGCCCCAGTTTGTGTCAGAAATCACTTAAATACAAAAATAAAAATTTAATGGAAAATATATTTGTGATTATATATGTAAATAAATACACATACACACATATACACACAGAGAGAAATAATTTTTTCAGAATCAAAGGAAGCTATAATCATAACTTTCCCAGAAATTTCTTTAAGCTCAGAGATTTGACAAAAATGCTGATATATTCTGAAAATATTGCTACCTTACTTATTTAAAGCCTAAGATTAAAAAATTGTACAATTACCTAGATATAAGGACAAATTATTTATAGAAAAATATTAAATGAGAATTGGGTTAGATTTGTCATTACAATACTTATTCTTTGGACTCTCAAAATGTTACCACAAGTGTGTAAAAACAGTATTTCAGTATACATAGATACAAATAATATTACATCCATCTAGAACAATTTAAAGATATTCAGTGGAATATACAGACATATAGTCATGTATTAACAAATGCCTGAATTTAGAACAACCTTCACATATATATGCTTGGAAAAATTTAGAAGCTCAGTGTAAGTCTGGAGGATTATAAATGATAAGGACACTCAAGTGAAATTAGAGGGAAGTGTGAGACAAGATCCCCCCCAAGTTAGAGAAGGAAATGATATAAAGCCTCCTAGATCATGCTTGAAATCAAGGATTTGTTATAAACATTAATTTTTGCTCAGCTGCCAATCAAATGGAGTTCGACTTCCATCTATTCTGTGTGTTTGTTGTACTTCCTCTGTTTCATGATACACACCTTTGGCCAAATATTTTGGAAGCAAGCTGTTAGGTTTAAGACTGAATAGGATAAATATTATCACATTTTTTAACTAAAGAGAGGTGATTGAGTCTGTGAAAAAGTGCGTACTTTAAAACACGCTGAGAGGGTTTCAGGATGGTCAACGTACTGTATTGCTAGAAACGAATGTTGACCCAAATCACCGGCAGTCTTTTTTTTTTTTTTTTTTTTTATCACCGGCAGTCTTCGATTGCCAAAGCCGACATCATTTATCTCTGTCCAAATGGACATGGATTTCGCTTCCTATTCTCATTCATATGGTGGAAAACTACCCTGAACTGGAAATGGCAGTTAGAGAAAAGGAGAAAAAGCATATCAGATATTCATTTTGTTGTGTATTTAGGGTAGAAGGAAAAGAAGCATTGCACAAACTAAAAAATTTCTATATACAATCATGTGCTACAAAAAGTGTTTCAGACAATATAGAATCAAATGTATGAAGCACGTACTATATAGGATCAGTATATGATAGGCTATGCAACCAGGTTTTGTGTAAGTGCGTGCTAAGATGTCTACACAATGGAATTGCCCCTTGATATATTTCTCAGAAGGTTTCACTGGCATTAAATAATGTGTTTTTTTTTTTTTTGAGCAACCTTACAAGATTTTAACAAAATAATATAAAATGTGTATATATTCTGGATATTGCAATTATCCCCAGGAGTGCCCCCCCAATTACCCTCCCTTATCCCTCCCTTCCCCTTCCCTTTACAACTCTAAGAAAAGTATTAGATTGTAAAGCATTACATCTTATCTGGATTTAACTCATGTTTCTAGACCAACTTTCTCATTGTCCAGGGTCTAGTCCCCACCTCCACAGATGAGTGGAGACAATCGACCCTTAGATCTCTGGGTTAAGCTGATTTTACTC
>PVKS010024918.1:0-30540 GCA_004027875.1 Aplodontia rufa | reverse complement strand
AAAAAAAAAAACCAAAACAATTTTGTTTATCATAAGGTACAAATGATAGATCAAGGGGGAAACATAATCAAAGTAGAATAAAAATATGAAAATATATGTAGTAGTTTTATAGGAAAGATAAGTTGTTTCCTTATGTCTATCCCTAACTCCACTGGTTCCTCCAAATGTTAAGCATTCATTCTGATGTTTTTTTCTGTATCTGTTATGTAAATGCTAAGCTAAATAATGCCCAGACAAATATGATTGCTCTGCTATACCACAGCCTAGGCCAAGGGCCGCGGGGTAATGGGGTAACATGTACAGCAAAGGATGAACTCAGCAGGCCTGCGCCGTCTAAAGCCTGCTCATTCTAAAAAGAGGCTCGGGGGGGCTGAAGCGGTGGCTCAGTGCTTACAGTGCTTGCCTGGCACCTGTGAGGACCCACGTTTGCACCCCAGCACCACATAAACGACTAAGTGTTGAAGTGATGAAAAACTAAATAAAACTGATAAATTGATTCTCTTTCTCTTTAAACAAAAAAAAAAAAGGCTTGGCGGCCAGGTGTGTGCCTATGATTCCACTCATCAGGCTGAGGCAAGAGGATCACAAGTTCAAGGCTAGCCTGGGCAGCTCAGCCAGGGCAATTGAGTAAGATCCTGCCTCAAAAGAAAAAAAGGAGCTGGGGATATAGCTCAGTGATAAGAGAGCCTGTGGGTTCAATCTTCAGAACTACTTCACACACACAAAGAAAGAAAGAAAATGAAATAAAAAGAGACTCGACTCTTCACCAGCTCCCCAGAGATAACTTCTAAACCCTTGAGATATTTTGCAGGGTAAGTGTTTTTGTTTTCTTGGAATAAGAGGATGAAGGGAAAAGTGACTGTTGATGGGTAAGGGAAATTTCTGTTAGGTGATAAAAATGTTCTGACATTGTTTATGATGATGGTTGCACAACTCTGAATACAAGAGAAACCATTGGATTGTAAATTTTATTTATTTACTTCCTTATTTAGGTACTGGGGATTGAACCCAGAGGCACTTAACCACTTAGCCTCATCCCCAGCCCTTTTCATTTTTGATATAGAGACAGGGTCTCACTAAGTTGCTTAGCGCCTTGCTAAGTTGCTGAGGCTGGCTTTGAACTTGGGATCCTCTTGCCTCAGCCTCCTGAGCCGTTGGGATTACAGGCGTGTGCCACTGTGTCCGGCTGGATTATACACTTTCAATAGGACACAGCATGCTATGTGAATTATCTCTCAACAGAGAACTGCTAAAAAAAAAAAAAAGTCCTGAAATCCCATACACAGAGGGAAATTCAACAGGAAACCAGGCGGACTCCAAGTCCCCCTTCCTCACGCTTTTTTTTTTTTTTTTTTTTTAAAGAAAGATGAGACGGTGAGAAAGAGAGAGAAGCAATCTTTACTTAGTTTTTCACATGACTTTCTGTCCTGGGACGTTTCGTTGCGTACGTGGTGCTGGGGTTTGAACTCGAGTCCTGGCACGTGCCAGGCAAGCTCCAGCCCCTCCTCCCACCTTCTTACTTCCTGCATTTACATCTCTGTGGACCCAAGCCCCACCCACTGTCCTCCACAGCTCTGCATCACAGCCCAGGACCCTCTGCAGCAGTGAAGGGCTGTGGCTTCTCACCTGGGTTTGCTTGATCAGCTGGTGGAGCTCTGTGAGAAGTTCTGCGATGCGGGAATCAGCAGACACGAGGGCCATGGCGCGAGGGGCCTGGTGGGGAAGGGAGAACAGGAGAGAGCCTCAGTGGTTACTGTGGGCTGAACCGCAGTCCTTCAAAAGACAGGCTCAAGTCCCAACCCCCGGCACCTGGAAAAGTGACCTGAGTGCAAACAGGGTCATTGCAGACGTAATTAAGACCCTAAGAGGAGGTCATACCCAGAGCAGGGTGGGCACTTAATCCAGTGTGACACACTAAGTGAAGACAGCCATGTGACCAGAGAGGCAGGGACAGAAGTTACACAACGGCAAGCCCAGGAACGCCCTGGACTGTTGGCAACCACCAACTACTTGGGAGGGCATGACACATTCTCCTTCTGAACCCCCACAAACCCTTGATTTTGAAACCAAGCTAACACCTTGATTTTTTAATTCTGGTCTCCAGAATTAAAAAATTAAGAATAAAATTCTCATGTTTTAAGGCACCCGGTTTGTGGTAATTTGTTATGGCAACTCTAGAATTCTACCCTCCTCCAATGACAAGTCTGTATTCAATACGTCAACCAAACCATAGGGTATTCATTAAGTGCCTTCCAAAGGCAGCATGGCCTAACCCAGCTCCGCTGCGAACATCCTGATCTCCATTTCTTCATCTGTAAGATGGGGTTCATCCCTGCTGTAGTCTGGGAGCTTCAAAGAAGACTTACAAGAAGACACTGTCCAAGTCATAAAGCACTGTTACTGCGGAGGGAAGAGAAATCCGCTGCTAAAACATGTCTCGTTCAAAGTAAGACAAACACATTCTGGTTTTGTACAATAGAAGGTATTTAGTGGCAGAGCATTCGCTCAGCATGTACAAGGCCCTGGATTTGATCACTGGAGGAAAAAAAAATCAAAAAGGTACTCAAAGAATTTTTTAAAAAACAGAGAAAGAAAAAAAAAAGACAAGAAAGGTTAAAGAGAGCTATAACTAAAGTGAAAATGAACACAGGCCTAAAAATAT
Source organism: Aplodontia rufa (assembly GCA_004027875.1). NCBI lineage: Eukaryota > Metazoa > Chordata > Mammalia > Rodentia > Aplodontiidae > Aplodontia > Aplodontia rufa. Next base: position 27,878 of record PVKS010024918.1, on the reverse strand, counting down.
ACGCTGGATAAGAGAACAATTCTTAGGGTGCTAGAATTTTGCACAAATGCCCTACCTCTTTAAAAGGTTGTTTAGGGAGCTGGAACAGCGGATCAGCAGTTAAAGCACTTGCTTGACGTGTGCGGGGACCTGCGTTCGAACCCCAGCTCCACGTACGCAACTACGTGTCAGAGAAACAAACAACAACAACAGATGGAAAAAAGCTGATTCTCTCTTAAAAAAAAAAAAAAAAAAAAAAAAAGATTGTTCAGTGTTAGGTATGTAGCTCAGAGTGCCTGTCTAGCCTAGTATGCAAGAGGCCCTGGATTCTCTCCCCAGCAGCACAAATACAAATAACAAGAACAACAAAAACAAGGCAAGGACTGTTGTGTTACTTGTTTTATTTTTATTTTTTAAGAGAGAAAGTGAGAAAGAGAGAAAAAGTGAGTATCAACTTTATTTCTTCATCTGGTTTTTGTTTTAAGGGCACTTAATTGTGTATGTGGTGCTGGGATTCGAACCTGGGTTCCTGCGCATGCCAGGAGCAAGGGCTCCACCACTGAGCCACCTCTCCAGCGCGTTTTATTCTTGTTACTTCTTTTCAACATTGTTCCAGAAGCTCTAGTTAGGGCAATTAGGCAACAAGATGAAATGAAAAGTGTCCACATTGGAAAGAAAGAAATAAAACTAAAACTATATTTACAGATAATGCAATTTTATAACATAGGAAACCTTAAGAAATCCACTAAACAACTAAGAACTAGTAACAAAGTTAGAATTAACAGCAAAATTGTAGATCAAAAGACAAAAATCAATTGTATTTCTATACACCTATCATGAACAATCCAAAAATGAAATGAAGAAGAAAATGCCATTTATATATCAAGACAATAAAATATTTAGGAATCAATTTACTAAAAGTAAAAAACTTTTACTCTGAAAACCACAAGACATTGTTGAAAGACATTAAGAAGACCTAAATAAATGGATCTCCAGAAGACAGAATGTGGTTGAGATGGCAATCTTCCTCAAAATGATCTACAAACTCAGTGCATTCTATAACAATCCCAGCTGGCTTCTTTGCAGAAACTGACAAATCCATCCAATTCACATGGAAAGTCAAGAGACCCAAAACAATTTTGAAAAATAAAACGTTGGAGGACACCTACTTCCCAGTTACAAAACTTGCTACAAAGCTACAGTAATCAAGATGGTGAACTACTGCTAAGGAAAGATGCTGGGGCTGCAGGGGTGGCTCAGTGGTTACAGTGTTGCCTGGTATGTGCAAGGACGCGGGTTCAAACCCCAGCACCACATTAGGTACAAAAGGAAGTGTCAGAGCAACAAAAGCTACAGGAGTAAATGAAACTGATTCTCTCTTTCTCCTTTTTTTCTCTCTCTCTCTCTCCACTGAGCCTCTCGATCTTCATAAAAAATAAAACTAAAAAAAAAAAAAAAAAAGACATGTAGGCCAGTGGAGCAGGATCCAGAGACTGGAAATAAACCCATGCATCCGTGGTCAACTGATTTCAACAAAGGTGCAGAGACAACCCAAAGGGAAAGAACTGCCTTTTCAACAAGTGGCTGTGGGGGCTGAGCACTGGCTCAGCGGTTACAGCACTTGTCTGGCATGCGCGAGGACACAGTTCCAACCCCAGCACCACATACTCAACAAATGTTGGAACAACAAAAGCCACGTGAAAAACTAAATAAAATTGATTCTCTCTCTCTCACTGTTCCTCTTTAAAAAAAAAAAAAAAAACAACAGTTGTGGAACACATATAGAATGAACTAGAACCTCTAATCTCAGAACATATACAAAAGAATTTTCAAATTTTCTGAATAGAAATTTCTCAAAAAGGTATACATATATTAGTGACAAAAAAAAATACCTGAGATAATCAGCTTATAAGGGGGAAAGGTTTATTTTGGCTGTCAGTTTCGGTTTTCAGTCATGGTCACTTGGCCGGGTTGCTTTGGGCATGTGGGGTGGCACGTCAAGGTGGGGACGTGTGGCAGAGGAGGCCTGTTCGCTTCATGGTGGCCAGGAAGCAGAGCAGTGAGGCAAGGAGCTGGGGACCTAATATCCCCCTGAAGAACAGATCCCTCATGACCCAATTTCCTTCCACTAGTCCCACACTCCCTCCCAACAAAGCCAGCCCGGCAACCAAGCCTTTAGCCACGGGCCTTTGGGAGATATTTAAGATCCAATCGATAACAAGTCTGTAAAAAGATGTCCCCCATCAGGCAATGCAAATCAATATCTCAGGGAGACACCGTTTCACGTGCAACAAAGCATATGGAGAAGATGAATGGATACTGCGGTCTTATCCATCACCCATGTGATGCCATGGAGGACCCAAAAAACCTTATGCTAAGTAAAAGAAGCCAGGCAAAAAGACCACATATTATATGTTCCATTTACAGGAAATATCCAGAACAGCTGGATACGGTAGTGCATGCCTGTAATCCCAGGCAGGAGGACTGCAAGGTCAAAGCCAGCCACAGCAACCTGGGGAGGCCATAAGCAACTTAAGTGAGACCCTGTCTCGTAATAAAATATCAAAAGGGCTCAGGATGTGGCTCAGTGGTTAAGTGCTGCTGGGTTCACTCCCTTGTACCAAAAAGAGAAGGAAAAAAAAAATCCAGAATAGGAAAATCCCATAGGAAACTGAGTGGGGAAGTATCGGGAGAGAAAGAAGAAACAGATATGGGGCTTTCTGACCGGTGATAAAAATATTCAAAAATTTAATGTAACAGTTGCATAACTCTGTGCTGAAACCCACCAAACTGTACACTTCAAAAATGCCTGCCTGGCATGTGCAAGTACGCACGTTCAAACCCCAGCACCACGTACACAACAAAGTGTCTGAGGAATGAAAGTCACATGAAAAATTAAATAAAAACTGCTCCTCTCTTTCTCTCTCACACTGTCCCCTCTTTCTTAAAAAAAAAATGTGAACAATCCCCATCCACCTAGGCTCCAGCAAACACTAACGTCCCGTCTCTATAGATCTGTCTGTATTGTACACCATTTCCTCGTACTACCGAACAACATTCCATCGTTTTGGTACACCACATTTTGTACGTGAGTTGATCAACTGATGGCCATTTGGGTGCACTTTTTGGCTATTGTGAATAACGCTGCTATGAACTCTCATGTGGTTTTGTGTGGACATATTTTTTTTTCATTTTCTGGGCCTATACTGGGTGGGTATCCATCAGGATTATGTGGCAATGCTCTGTTTAACCTTCAGAGAAACACCCATTTCCAAAGTGGGTGGACCATTTTACATGCCCACCAGCAATGAGGGTTCCGGTATCTCTGCACCTGTCAGACCAACACTGCTATTAGCTGTCTCTTTTTATTATAACCTTCCTAGTAAGTCTGAAGTGGCATCGCATCGCAGTTTTGATTTGCGTGTCCCTGATGGCTAACGACAGGGAGCGTCTTTTCATGTGCTTATGGGTCATTTATGTATCTTCTTCAGAGAACTGCCTTTGACCATTTGTAACTTGTGTTATCTTTTTATTATTGAGTTGTGCCCTTGGATATTTTTAATTGCTTTGAAATCCAAGTTCTCTTTTTCCTTTGGTCAGTTGTGACAGTGAACTTTTTTTGCCCACATGTGGAATACTATTTTCATCATCACATCTTTACATAATGCATTTTCACATCGAGAAGAACATGTCCCTTAAAAAAAAAAAGTCTACTTGTATTATCTTGAAGCACAAGAGATAATGGATCTAGAGTTTAGATCAAAAACTGGACGCTGGTGCACAAGGGAGGTTGAGGCAGGAGGAACACAAGTTCAACACCAGCTTCAGCAACTTAGCAAGACATTGTTTCAAAAAAGAAAATAAAAAAGGCTGGGGATGTAGTTCACTGGTGGACCACTCGTGAGTTCAATCCCCAATGCCCCAATACACCAAAGAAAGAAACTGAAAATGGATACATTGGAAGATTATCGGCACAGAGGTTGTTGCTGAAGTCTTGGGAATTGATAAGACTAGAGATTATCTGAGTGAGCAAAGAAAGAGGAGAACACCCCACAAATCTAACAACGTGCATGCTGGACAGAAGACGAGAGTGCGGTGGGAGAGCCCCAGGAAGTCATGGATTGGGAAGGGAAAGGGTTATTCTCTCCTAGAAGTTCAGATAAATTGTGCTAGGTAACTCAAGAGAAACAGGTAGTTGAGCTGGGGCTATAAGACTGCAAATCCCACAATCTTCGCTGGTCCTCTGAACTTAAAGTTTGGTTAATACTTCAGCATATTCAACAGCAAAGGAGATATGGAAGCACAAGTATTTTTCCTCTTGTAAACTGCTGATCAATTATTTGGTTATTATGATTACACTGAAAATATTACAAGCAAAATGGTGATCACTGTAAAAACTGAAAAGAGGGGCTGAGATTATAGCGCAGTCATACAGCCCACACTTAACACATGCAAGCAATGACCAGGTTCCATCCCCAGAAACAAAAAAGAAAAGATAGGAAAACATGACGGTTAATTTTATGTGTCAACCTGATTGTGCTATAGCAGGTTAAAATGTTATTTCTGGGTGTGTCTGTGAGAGTGTTTCTAGAAGTGGGTATAATCCAACCTGCTGTTCTGAACTTGCCTTTGGATGTGAACTGGAGCCACACCAGCTTGCCTGGGCCTCCAGCTTGCAGATGGCAGATCAGGGACTTCTCAACCTCCAAACGCATGTGACCCAATACATCATAATAAACCTCTTTTTATATATATCTCTCTATATCTTTTTTTTTTTTTAAGAGAAAGAGGCAGTGAGTGAGAGAGAGAGACTATGAATGAAACAGTTTTATTTAGTTTTTCATGTGGCTTTCATTGCTCCGAGACTTTGCTGTCTATGTGGTGCTGGGGTCTGAACTCACATACTCACGCATGCCAGGCAAGCGCTGTAATCACTGAGCCACCACTCCAGCCCAGATCTCTATATATCTTATTGATTCTGTTTCTCTGGAAAACCTTGACTAACAGAGAAAATAAATGTACTAATGATAGCTACTTCTTACTGAGTATCTACCATGTGCTAAGTACTTTCATGTAAATAATCCTATTTAACCCTCCTAAAAATCCTGCAAAGTACTATTCATTTAGTACTTGTGGAAAATTAAGTCTTGGAGAAATAAGTGACTTCACCAAGAACATGCAAATGACAAGCAGCAAAGGTGGGGTGCAAATTCAGATTGTCTACAACACAGGCCTGAAGGCTCAATCAACCCTTAGTATCATCAACAAGCAACTCCCAAAGTTCACCCAACCACCTCCTGGTCCATAGCTACGATGACTACAGTCCTGAAGGGACGCACATTGGATATTTTTTTCAGTGCAGATGATTTATCAAAAAATCTAAATGAGATTCAATTTTAAGACCTTTGTGAGAATTTTTGTACACACAAATCTAGAAATCAGAAAAAAAAAAAAAGGCCTTTGACTTACTATATATCCCCAATTCTAGCTTCAGAAACTTAAGTCACTAAACTGTGGAATCTAGTGGACCACTGAGAATAGAGTGCCTCTGGCTGGACCAGGTGTTTATAAAATGGATACTGTGATTTATAAAACACATTCAAGGCAGTGTTTTAGACACTGGACAGCACTTCTCCAACAGCCCTCTCCTACTGACCTACAAAGACCACACCAAGAAATTCCAGTCCCTCCATCCCAAACAAGCACAGACTTCCACATTTCTGTTCTGCCTGCCCAAGCCGTTTCACCTGCCTAAAGTGCCCTTTGATCCTTCCCTTCTGGGTTACTCTAATTTATTCATCTTCCAGGATCTAAATCAAATGGCAGCTATCTATGAGTACCTGTCAACCCTTTCACATCATGGTGCACAGAGAACATGGCAATATTTGTTTAGCAGACTGAGGTATAAGGACAAAGCTGCTCACAGGCAGAAAAGACTAGTGGGGAAATATGTCCCCCCACCTCCGCTGCAGGTCCTGCCCATCCACCCCATTGCCAAGGGCAATTAAAACATCTGGATATTTCATTCCTAGGCTATATGGTATAGCCTGTTGATCCAAGGCTATGACTCCATACAGCATGTTACTGTACTGAACACTGTAACTGTCACAAAATGGTTAAGTTTTTCTATACCTAGGTCTAGAAAAAGGTAAAAAAAAAAAAAAACTAGGCAATAGGAAATGTTCAGCTCCATTATAATATTATGCAACCACTGTCATATATTTGGTCTGTCCTTGACTAAAATATGGCATTATGCAGAGCATGACTGTTTAAACTATGCAGCAGCCCACACAGTCTAGGTTTGTGCAGGTGCCCTCTATAACACACAATGAAAACAGCTAAAAAGGCATTTCTCAGAATGCATTCCTTATCCCTAAGTGCTGCATGATCACAGTAATTTGTAGGTGAAATAAGCACTAAAGGAATCAGAGGAGGAAATAGATAAATGGATAATCCTGAATACATAATAAATGACAGAGAAGGTCGGAAAAACTGAAAAATTCTCACGCAGAAAGGACCTACCAAGGTGGGCACAGTGGTACGTGCCTGTTATCCCAGCTATTGGGGAGGCTGAGGCAGGAGGATAACAAGTTCAAGGTCAGCCTGAACAACTTAGCAAGATCCTGTCTCAAGATAGGATTTAGAAAGGGCGGGAGATGTAGCTCAGCATAGGAGATTGCCTAGCATGGCACAAAGTCCTGGGAAGTTCTGGGTTCAATCCCCAGTACTGCCCGAAAAAGAAAAAGAAAGAAAAAGGCATTTTGATAAAAGGCATTTGATAAAATGCCAAAGAGAATACTCACAATCGGACACCCAGACGTGAAACTACGCCTCAAGGGCAAATATGTGCTAACAGAAGCGCGTGGAGAAGCGCGTGGGTATGGGGTTGTTTCAAAAACGGGCGGGGACAGACTGCATGGAATCCTGCTGCAGGATCTAGAACTAACTTTTCATTGAACTTGGTGACCCAGAGATCATTGGTGGCTTTGGAAAACCACCAATGGACTGTTTCGGTGGACTGGTGGAGGACTTGGCCTGCCTGAAGGGAGCTGAAAAGGGACTGGAAGAAAAAACGCTTCCCATGAGTACAGCCCTTGGCTACAAATGGGAGCAGACAAATGAGGGTGACTGGAGGTACCTGCAAGGTGAAGGATGGTGAGTGAGATTCTGCTGTCTTAAGATGTGCACTTTCTGATCAAGGAGAAAAAAGTGCTGGCGTGTGGAGCTCATCCTCACTCCGCATCTTCTCGCACCCGACTGAGTACCGCACCCGGGACCGGCCACCGAGCCAGGCAGGGAGCGCCCTAGCTTCCAACCCTCTCCTCCCGGGACCGAAGGGCGCACGCGCAGACCCCACGAGGCCGGGCGCCGGGCCCCCTCCCCGAACCCCGCCCCTTTCCGCGCAGGGCGCGTGCGCAGAGCCCCTCGAGGGCCGCCCTCAGCGAGGCCGGGAACCCGAACGCGGAGGATGGACCCCGGCTCTTCTCCGGAGGTCCCAGGCCCGCGCCTCAGCCCCACCTACCGAGTCTCGAACGGAACAAGCGCGTCGCGCTGGAAATTGCGACGGCTGGAGCAGGCGAGTCCCGCGAACGCTTTTTCAGAGTCTGCGGATGGTAACGCTCCTGCGGTCGAAGATTCGCGGCACGTCGAGAACCACACACGCTTTATTTCCTTTTATGAGCTTGGTCCAGCGCGGAGACACCTCTACGCATGCGCGGCCCTTCCTCTGTGACGTGCCGCGCGGCCTCTTGGGAAATGTGGTTTTTCACCCTGACACCTGTGCCCGACTCAGTCAACCAGGTGCTTGTGTAATTTCAGCGTCTGCTCCCGCTTCCCCAGAGCTTCTGCACAAACCAGCTGTGCTTGAAAGCGAGCGTGGAGCGCTCGCCTAGCACGCGCGAGGCCACGGATTCCATGCAGCGGGGGGAGGGGCGGGGAAGGAGGCAGACTGTGGAGGGGGAGGGGTGGAATGAGAACTCCGCACTTTCAACTGGGGCGCTGTGAACCTCAGACCGCTCCAAAAAATAAAGCCTCGTGAGGGTTTTTTGTTTTGTTTTTTAAGAATTATAAACAAATTATAAACAGTTCTTTATACTCAGAAATCACAATTTTATAGATTCCTCCCGGGAAATTAAGAATGTGGTTTTGCAAGCATTTAGCTACTATGTTGTTTATCAAAGGCTACCTTGTATGATTTCCTACAGAACGCCTATAAATATGTGTAATCATACGTTTGTTGGTTATTTGATAGACTTCCAGGCTCTATGAGGTCAGGCTCATCTGATTTTGTTCCATCTAGGTATTCCCTGTACGTAGCACATGCCTGGCACATGAAAGGCCCTTCATAATTTTTAGTAGAGAATTTCAGCACCAAAAATAACGCATCATTTTTTTCCATCAAACTTGGGTTCTTCTCGGTGGTCTGTAGCTGGATGAATGCTAGACAGTCCATCCAGTCTCAGTTCTATATACTGCAATTCGTGAATATTATGTTATGAGGACTTTCACAAATTGTACATTCACAAAATTCTCAGGAGTTATCTCTCCTGAATGTCAAGTATCCACTGTAGTTGCTCATAAGGAGAGAGTTGGGGCTCACAATTGTTTTTTATTTTTATTTTTTTAAGAGAGAGGGAGAGGGGAGCTGGAGCAATGGCTCAACAGTTGGACCACTTGCCTGGCACGCACTAGGACCAGGATTCAAACCCCAGCACCGCATACGCAACTATGCAGCGTCAGAGAAAGAAAGGCCAGATGAAAAAAATAAAGTTCTCTCTTTCCTCCATGCCCCTCTCCCTCTCTCTCTCCCCTTCACTCTCTTAGAAAAAAGAAAAGAGAAAGAGAGAAAGAGGAACAATTTTATTCACTTTTCATCTGGCCCATATTTCTCCAACACTTAGTTGTGTATGTGCTGCTGGGGTTTGAACCCCAGGCCTCATGCATGCCAGGCAAGCACTCCAACTGCTGAGCCACCGCACCACCCCTGACAACTGCTTTTTAACTTCATCTTTAATTGCTGACTTTCTACAGTAAACATACATTAACTTTAAAAATGGTTTAGCTCGGCATAGTGGCATATGCCTTGTTCCCAGCTACTTGGATCATTTGAGTCAGGAGTTCAAGGTCAGCCTGGGCACAATAGGGAGACCCTGTACCCCTCAAAGAAAAGATGAATTAGAGCATTGCCCACCTGCAAGGGGTAGCTCTGTCTTCCCCCTTCATAGTCATATTTCTCAAAATAATGATCTATCATCATTTTAATTTCTTCACCTCACCTCGCACTCAGCATAATATTCGGAGCCTGACCCTCTTAATATCACCCTTTCCTTCCCCTGTCATATTCAACCAGTAAGTGTTTGTGATATGAAAACACACTTAATGGACAATATGTATCAGGCACTGCAGAAAATACTTTCATGTATCCATTCACAGAATGAAATCCATTTACATTCCCTCCCCCTTCCCCAGGTGGAAATAGAATCCAGGGGTGCTCTGCCACTGAGCTATACCCCCAACCCTTTTTTTTTTTTTTGAGAGAGAGAGAGAAATAGAGAATCAATTTTATTTAGTTTTTCATATGGCTTTCATTGCTCCAACACTTTGTTGTGTACGTGGTGCTGGGATTTGAACTCAGATTCTAGCGCATGCCAGGCAAGCGCTGTAACTGCTGAGCCACCACTTCAGCCCCACCTCCAGCCCTTTTCAAAATTTATTTTGAGAGAGGGTCTCTCTAGGTTGACCAGGCTGGCCTTGAACTTGTGATCCTCCTGCTTCATCCTGCCAAGTCGCTGGGATTGCAGGTCTGTGCCAACATGCCCAGCTACTGTTTTAATCATGGTGAGGTTGAATTGCTTGTTTCTCCTTCATGACACATTATCACCACTGGGCTCTGCATGGCCTTTCCCTTGGTTTATATATTTTTGTCCCTTTAACCTTTTCCTTTACTCAATTCACGAACAGGACATGGGAGATGTGTTACATATTTTCAGTTTACCTAAATGTAATTGTGCTTTTTTGTTTGTCTGTTTTGCAGTACTGGGGGTTGAAATCAGGGGCATTCTAATACTGAGCTACACTCCCAGTCCTTTATAGTTTTTATTTCAAGACAGGATCTCGCTCAGTTGCCCAGATTGGCCTCAAAGTTGCAATCCTCCTGCCTCAGCCTCTCCAGTCACTGGGATTACAGGCATGCGCTACTGCACCCAACCTAAATGGCATTGTGCTATAAACCTCATTCTATTTCTTTTTGCATTCAGGACTTTTTTTTTAAGACCTGTGCTTATGTGTGCATCTAATCTGTGACTTTAACAAGCATGCGTTATTTCAAAGTGGGCACCTGCATGTTGTTATTTGGACCCCTGATGCTGGACTTCTAAATTGCCTCCCTCTACTGACTGCCACAAATTAATGCCATAGTGAGTTACTTCCTGCTTATCCCCTCACAGCCTGTGTGGGGATTTCTCTGGAATGAGTATCTATCAGTGGGATGGAGCAATACCTGCTTATAATCTCCCCAAATCTATTCTGGCCAGAGTGGTCTTTCAAAAACGGAGATGTGTTCACGTTCTGGCATCCATATCTCCTTTCTCGCCTCCTCTCCCAACGCAACCTACCTCCCTCTCTACTTCAGCCTCCTGGGGCCTCTTTAGGCCCTTCCTCCCTTACAGCCTCTGCATAGGCTGCCTGGAGCCTATTTATCTCTGTATTCACCTCCATGACTCCTACTCTTCTGTAGATCTCCCTGACTGGGTCGAGCACCTCTATTCTAATCGCTCACAGCACCTTATAGACCTCTGTCATTGTGACAGTAACAGAAATGTCATAATTTTATATCTTTGACATAGATTATAATTTTATATCCGTGACTCCCTAGATTATAAACTCCATGAAATCTGGGCTTCTATCTGTTCCTGCTCATCTCTCTATCTCTAGCACCTAGTCTAGTGCCTAGCACATAGCATAAACACTTTTTATTTTTTAAAGAGAGAGGGACAGTGAGAGAGAGAGAAAGAGAGGAAGAGGGAAGCAATTTTATTTAGTTTTTCATGTGGCCTTCGCTGCTCCAAAACTTCGCTGTGTACATGGTGCTGGGGTTTGAACTCGTGTACTCGCGCATGCCAGGCAAGTGCCGTAACCGCTGAGCCACTGCTCCAGCCCCAGCATAAACACTTTTTTTTACAGGAAGGAGCTAATGAATGTGTCATCTCTGCCCAGGAAGAACTACAGAGGGAGTCGTATCCTGGTGGGGTGACTTCTATAGAATTTGGGCCTCAGCTGTGCACGACCAGAAATTCTATTTCATCAGCCACTTCTGGGGATAGATTCCTACTGCCAAGAGTGGAGGTGTAAATCATAAGTCTCAATCAGTTGTGGAGCATTAGGGCAGTGGAACTGACCAGAACATTCTGCCTTTGCCCAGGAAACCACAGCATAGCAAAGAAATCAGGCCTTCCTGTTCTCTTCTTAAATTTCATCACTACAGAGAACCACATCTGAAATTCTTTCCCAAAGAACCCTGAGAAGTTAGAGATCTTTCCCAGAGGTCTCTTGATGCTGAGGAGGAAATTTCCCGACAATCCCCTTACAAATCCCTTCCTTCACTGCGTTCCACTGTCAAGGGCAAAGCCCACATCTCTCTCTCTGCTTTCTTCCCATTCAGAACTATTTCCTTGGGGATTTCAGGAACCTTCTAGATAAAACCAGCTTCCCACCTCTCAGCTTACCCCTGATCATAGCCACCCACCACTCATCTGAGCAAAAGGAAATGCCCTCCCTCTAAATCTGACCTTCCATGGCAGGTGGAGGAAACTGTTCACAATTCAATGATTTTTGTCCCTGACGCATACACTAAAAGCCACCAGAAGGTGGCATAGTATGCATAGAATACAAAGAAGGAAGAGGACAAAACACATTAACTCATAAAAATTAATTTGTCTGCTTATAAATTATACATTGTAAAAAGGCCAAAATCTAAAATCTATAATGGAGAAAATAAAATTTTCTATAGTCCCAGTCTAGGATGTCACCATGAAGGAGAATATGTACTTATTGCATAGTTTCTCCTTTTTATTTTCAGTAACTAAAATAAAATTTCTTACAAGAATAGGATTACAGGGGCTGGAGCAGTAGCTCAGCAGTAGAGTGCTTGCCTGGCCTGCACAAGGACCCTGGTCCAAACCCCAACACCACATACACAACTAAGTATCGGGAACTAAAAAACCAGATGAAAAAAATAAATAAAATTGATCCCCCCACACGCACACACACCTTCTGTCACTCTCTCTTTAAAAAAAAAGAAAGAAAGAAAAAACAAAGGAAAGAATAGGATTACAGACATGCAGCCTCGGGCCCTTAGGCTGCCCAGGGCTGTGTTGGGCTCAGGCTCACCCTTAGGGGGCAGCAGGAGCTGCACCAGCAATGTCTGGGTGCTTTCTCTGTGGTACCAGGGGTTCTTCAGTCCCAGTCTGAAGGAGCATGGGGTGCAGGTTCTGCACCCGCAGCATGGTGGATTCAGCTCCAGACGCCCCAGACTCTCCTAACATGGCTCCCATGTGCACTAGCCCAACTGCCCTGTAAAACTGAATCCATCTGCCCCACCTGCACCCACTCGTGTTTGAGAGTGAAAGCCACCAAGCAGAGCTCAAAGAGCACCCTGAACATCCTCCGGAATCCTCTTGACCTTCCTCAGAACTCCGCCCTTAATGATCAGTAGCCCGTAGGAGACCCCAAGAACCAACCAGCATCCAGGGATAGCAGGGCAAGCTACCAGCTTAGTGGGTACCTCTCTGGGCCTATGTGACTCATGGTTCAGATCCTTCAGGCAGGAGTGGATTTATTTTTTCATTTAAAAATGTATCCAATTGGGGACGGTGGTGCACGCCTGTAATCCCAGCAACTGAGGCTGAGGCAGGAGGATCACAAGTTCAAAACCCAGTCTCAGCAATTTAGCCAGACCTTGTCTCAAAATCCAGTATAAGAAGGGCTGAGGATGTGGCTCAGTGGTTAAGCACCCCTGGGTTCAAAATCCCCAGTACCAAGAAAAAAAAAATACGGAGCCAGGTACAGCAGTGCACCCTGTAATATCAGAGGCTTGGGAGCTGAGACAGGAGGATCACAAGTTCAAGGCCAACCTTAGCAACTTAGCCAGGCCCTAAGCAACTGAGTGAGACCCTATCTCAAACAAAAAGGGCAGGGCTCAGTGGTAGAGTGTCCATGGGTTAAGCCTGCAGTTCCAAAAAATAAAGAATAAATTAAATAAATAATTAAAATGTATTAAGATGGGGCTGGAGCGGTGGCTCTGTGGTTACGGTGCTTGTCTGGCATGCGCGAATACATGAGTTCAAACCCCAGCACCCACATACACAACTAAGTGTCAGAGCAAAGAAAGTCATGTGAAAAACTCAATAAAAATTGATTTTCTCTCTCTCTCTCTCTCACTGTCCTTCTCTCTTTAAAAAAAATGTATTAAAAAATCTTTCTCATAAAATGGTGAGTTTCCCACACAAGGATGCTGATCAGTCACCTATTAATGGAAACTTCGGTTTTTTCATGTTTTTTCACTCTGACACTGACTTATGTAAAATTCCTCGTCCCCACCTCTTGACTCACTTCTGTAGGAAAGACTCCAGCAAGTAGATAGTGGAGGTAGGGGTGCATTTCGAAGTCTCTCTCTCTTTTTTTTAATACTGGGGATTGATCAGGGCCTCGCCCATGTTAGAAAACCACAGAGCTACACCCCCATCACTGTTTCATGTTGACACAGGATCTCACCGAGTTGCCCAGACTGGTCTTCAACTTTCAATCTCCCTACCTCAGTCTCCCCAGTTGTTGGGATTATAGGCCTGAGGCACCCCATCTGTCTCAAAATCTTATCATTATTGCCTCGTGTGGGACTCACACCTGTCATCCCAGCAACTTTGGAGGCTGAGGCAGGAAGATCTCAAGTTCCAGGTCAGCCTGGGCAATTTAGCTAGAACCCATCTCAAAAAATAAGAAGGGTGAGGGTGTTGCTCAGTGATAGAATGCCCTGGATTCAATCCCTAAGAATCCCCCCACCCAAATCTCATTAATATTGCCAAACTGCCCATTTAGAATAGCATCTAGGGACTGGAGTGGTGGTTCAGCTGTTGGAGCACTTGCCCGGCATGCATGAGGAACTGAGTTCGAGCCCCAGCATCACATACACAGCTAAGTGTTGGAAGAACAGAAACCAGATGAAAAAAATAAAATGAATAAACTTGATTCTCTCTCTCTCTTAAAGAAAAAAAAACCCACAAACAAACAAAAACAGCACCTACGGCACACACCTGTAATCCCAGGGACTCAGAGGATTGGAAATTCAAGCCCAGCCTCATCAACTTAGCGAGTCCTAAGCAATTTGGCAAGACCCCATCTCAGTATAAAAAAATAAAAAAGACTGGGGATGTGGCTCAGTGTTTAAACTCCCCAGGGTTCAATCCCTAGTACCAAAAATAAATTTTAAAAAATCTTATATTTAAGATGAGGACATCACAGTTGTAAGTTGAGCTGCAAGATTTGAGGGTTTCTCTGGTTCTCTCCGGCCTCCCTGATGCTGGGTATTGTGCCCAGGGATGCTCTACCACTGAGCCACATCCCCAGCCCTTTTTGCTTTATTTTGAGTCAGGGTCTCGCTAGATTGTTGAGGCTGGCCTGGAACTTGCAATCTTCCTGCCTCCGTTCCACAAGTAGCGGATTACAGGCATGTGATTACACACCTGGCTCTCATTTAGGCATCTTGTGTCCCCTTGGTACACAGAAATATCACAACCCATCTTGAATAATACATCATGCGTTCAGCTGGGGAATTTTCTGGATCCTTTGATCCAGTGATTTCCACACCACCCTCGGGCTCTTCAGGCCTTCCTGATTTGGGTTTGACTCCTAGCTTTGGGTGTGTTTTGCTGTCTAACTGAGTTTATTCCAGGCTGATCCTACTGGGTGTGTTTGGCAACCTGCTGGGACATCACCAAGGTATAACCATAAGCAAACAGACGGATACTTCCTCATGTCTGATGATACACACAGCTGGAGGCTACAGGAGGTGAAAACTCATCTCTTGACATCTTTGGGGCCCTATAAGTCCCTGTGTGGCATTTCCCAGAAGTCCCTTCTCTCATGGCTACTGTGCCTCTGCCCAACCTTCTCCCTGGAGTGTAGGTTTCTTCCTTCTACCACCTGCAACCTCAAGGCCAAGGGAGACCCCCCCCTCCTTGCCTGGCTCCACTGCAGCAGATCCCGGTGTCTTCACGGTCACCTGGGACTAGGCCCGAGCCTGTGAGCTCCCTCAGAGCAGGGCATCTGGAAGCTGAACAGCAAAACATCATGCATTCATCTTGTCATTTATTAAGCCCTGACTGTGTGCCCGGCATCGAGGACACAGCAATAAGACAAGCAAGGCTTCTGCCTTAATGAGCAAAATCAAAATAGCTAACATCTTCCAGACAGTATGCTAAGCCTCCATAAGAACTGACTTCTTAGCCAGCTTTCACAGTGGCAGTGTGGTAGCCAATGGGATTTATCCAAGGCACATTTTTTCGGTAATTGAAAACTTTTCCCAATACCCTGCTGCGGTGACTTGCAATATAGACAGCACTGGCAAAAAAAAAAAATAAAATAAAATAAAATAAATAAAATAAAATAAATAAAATAAAAAATAAAAAATAAATAAATAAAATAAATAAATAAAAATAAATAAAATAAAAAATTGGCTTTTCAATCCTCAGGAGTTGTCCCCCACCCCCTGCTCAGGTTGGTACATTATTAATATCATTTTTCTTTTTCATACTGGGGATTGAACCCAAGGGCACTTTTTATTTTATTTATTTATTTATTTTTTGAGACAGGGTCTCATTAAGTTGCTTAGAGCCTCACGAAGTTGCTGAGGCTGGGCTTGAACTTGCAATCCTCCTGCCTCCGCCTCCTGAGCCTCTGGGATCATTTTTCAAAGGGGTAAACAAAGGCAACAAAAAGTTAAATAACTTGTCTAAGGGCACACAGTTAAAAAGGGATAGAATCAAACTTCAAACCCAGGCGGTTGGGTTCCCCAGCTTGCTCCTTTAACCACTAACTAAACTAAATACATGGTTTTAGTCCAAGAAGGATATAAGCAAGTGAAAAAGATATTTTTGGACTGGGCGTGGTTGCACACGCCTATAATCCCAGGATGAAGCAGGAGGATCATAAATTCAAGATCAGCCTGGGCACTCAGCGATGTCCTAGGCAACTGAGGAAGATCCTGGCTCAAATAAAAAGCCTGGTGGTAAAGCAACTCCTGGGTGCAACCCCAGTACTGCCCCCTGCCACACACACAAAAGAATCCTCTGGTTGACGATAGCAGACACCAAATCGGGGCGAGGTTGTAAAGGACAGCTGCTGGTATTTTGAACAGGAATGTATGCTGAGAGGCTGAGGATCCACCTCCTCCACGGCACAGGTCTTCCAGAAGGTTCAGATACAGGTCATAGCTGTTCTCTGCACTCTCTGCACTGGGCCTGGTCCCAAGCAGGCAATGACTGTTTGGGACAGAAGGGAGGAGGGAGAGAGAACCCAGACAGGTGTCTCCACACACAAAGCGGCCAAACCTTTGCCAGTGTTTGGTCAGCTGTGTAACTTAGAATGAGCCCTGGAACTGGGTCAGGTAGTCCACGGGTGGAAACCCTTTATCCTTTTCCCCTCACCAGCAGTGTGATCTTGAGCAAGTTATCCTTGGAGCCTTAGTTTTCTTTCTTTTTTTTTTTTTGGTACCAGGGATTGAACCCAGGGGCACTTAACCACTGAACCACATCCCAAGCCCTTTTTGTTTTTATTTTGAGACAGGGTCTTGCTAAGTTGCTTAGGGCCTTGCTAAGTTGTTGAGGCTGCCTTTGAACCTGTGATCCTCCTGCCTCAGCCTCCCAAGTTGCTGGGATGACAGGTGTGGTTTTTCTCTTTTGAATAATAGGGAAATGACCGTCAGTGAGGTGCCTGGTTCTAGCCCTCTCACGTGTGGATGCTCTCACTGTTCTCCCTTTACAAGTGAGGAAACTGAAACTCAGAAGTTCGAGGGCTGGGGGTGTGGCCCACTGCTAGAGCACTTGCCCAACATGTGTGAGTCCCTGGGTGCAAATCCCAGCATTGAAAAAAAAGTGTGCACAAGAGCTCTCAGCTTGTCACCAAGTAGGCTCCGTGACAGAGGTCAAAAAGTGAAACTGTGGGCTGGAGCGGTGGCTCAGCCATTGGAGTGCTTCCCTGGCATGAGCAAGGACCCAGGTTCAAACCCCAGCCCCACAAACACAACTGAGTGTTGAAGAAAAAAGGCCAGATGAAAAACTAAATAAAATTGATTCTCTCTTTCTCTCTCTCTTTAAAAAAAAAAAAAGTAAAACTGCCCCATGGGGTGTCACCTCAGAATTGTATGGGGGTGGTTTGGTTGTCACAATAAAGGGACAGAACAGTTCTATATGGTTAAGTATTATCCCATGTCCTGTTAGAAAGTCATGAAAGTGAAAAACTACGATGACCTGAACCTGGAACCTAACCCTATTCCATGTCATGATAGAGGAGTAATTTTGCTACCACAATTATAAAGGCCCTCCACATGCTGGGCACAGTGGCGCACGCCTGTAATCCCAGCAGCTCTGGAGGCTGAGGCAGGAGGATTGCAAGTTCAAGCCCAGTCTCAGCAACTTAGTGAGGCCCTAAGCAACTTAGCAAGATCCTGCCTCAAAATAAAAAATACAAAGGGCTGGGAATGTGGCTCAGTGTTAAGTGCCCCTGGGGGTTTAATCCCTAGTAATAATAATAATAATAATAATAATGAGTTGGGAACGTAGATGAGTGGAAGTGCACCCCTGAATTTGATCCATAATTCCAGGGAGAGAAATAAACAAAACAACAACAAAAAATCCACCCTGTCCCAAGAACACTGCATTTCCTGATTTTCTCCACTTACTTTGTCTTGGTTATCTTTGTTTATTTTCCTTGTCTTCTTATTGCCTGTTATTAAATCCCAATTTTGTTCTGATTCGAGACACCTTCTGATTTCACTTTTATTTCCTGGGTATTAAAGAACTCACAAATCTGGAAAACAAAAGTTAAATTTAGCTCTGATTCAGGCGAGGGAAGAACGCTTCTTGGTAAACCAAGGGCAACACTGGGTTATTGGAGGACTTGGGGTGGGGGATGCGATTCCAATAACGTTCAGATGGAACAGTATTCATTGGACTCTGGCAAAATGAGGGTGGGGTGCACAGAGAACGAACATCTGGCCTGGCCTGAGCAGGTCCTGTTTCATTGGAAACCAGAGTGTTTGTTTGTGTGTGTGTGTGTTTTAAGTGTGGAACATTTTGTCGGCCTGCCCTCCTGCTTCAGACAGCAGGGCAGATAAAATCTGGGTGGGGCTGGGCCAAAATGACTCATACAATGTAGGTGCTTTAGACAAAAGTGGAATATTTCACTTTCTCATGTTTCTTAGCTAAACTTAAAATTCATACTGAGTCCTATTAAATTCACATTTGAAGCTGCATGGTGCACCCAGGAGGATCTCAAGTTTGAGGCCAGTCTGGACAACTTAGTGAGACCGTGTTTCAAAAAAATAAAAAAACACCAGTGGTCATAAATCAGTGGTAGCATGCCCTCAGGTTCAATCCCCAGTACCATGAAAAAAAAAATCCAAAAAAGAAGTTCACACTTGGCAGGGTATGGGGGGCACACACCTGTAATTCCAGCGGCTCGAGAGGCTGAGGCTGGAGGATCGCAAGTTCACAGTCAGCCTCAGCAACTTAGTGAGGTCCTGAGCAACTTAGCAAACCCTGTCTCAAAATAAAAAATAAAGGGGCTGGAGCGGTGGCTCGGTGGTTACAGCTGAGTACACGGGTTCAAACCCCAGCACCCACGTGTGTCAGAGCAGCAAAAGCCATGTGAAAAACTCAATTAAAAAATTGATTCTCTCTCTCTCACTGTCCTTCCCTCTTTAAAAATAAATAAATAAAGTAAAAATAAAAAATAAAAAGGCCTGGGATGTATCTTAGTGGTTAAGTGCCCCCTGGGTTCAATCCCTGGTTTAAAAAAAAATCACACAATTTATCCTTAAATTCATAATAATTCATAATAAATAGGTACAAACATATGTTTACCTCTTCATGTCCTCTACCTCGGTGTGTGTGTGTGTGTAAATTTTTTTTCGTAGGGTAGCTCTACCACTGAGCTAAATCCCACCCTTTTTTTTTTCTTTTTCTTTTGTATCAGGAATTGCACATCACCAGCTCTTTTTTATTTTTTTATTTTGAGACAGGGTCTCATTAAGTTTCCCAGGCTGGCCTCAAACTTGCAATCCTCCTGCCTCAGCCTCCCAAATTGCTGGGATTACAGCTGTGGGCCACCATGCCTGGCAGTATATGATTTTGCTATTTGATTATAAGTTGACTTTCTTTTTTCTCCTACATATTACAGTGAGGGCATGACACTGGAAACTATGACTAACCCTCATGTAGCCCTTGCACTGCCTCGGGCTGTGTCACTGGGGCCTTTCCCTGCATTAGCTCATGGAATCCTCTCACTAATTCTGTGATGTGGATAGAATGTCATCTTTGTCTTTCAGAAGAGGAACCTGAAGCACAGGAGGTAAAGTGACATGTCCAAGTCACAGCTGCAATAGTGGATCGTGATTTGTGGCTCCAGAGCCTGCATCCTCAGTCACCCAGCTAGCCTCCCTCTCAGGAGGGGGCGATTACCTGGGGTCTCCATTATAGGATACTAAGGGAACTTTCCATATAAAACTGAGGGGGGACGGTGGTTATCGGATGTGACGTGAGGTCCCCTCTCTCCCTCCCTCCCTCCTTCTTTCCACATTTGTCTACCACATCCTGAGCCTGAGCCAAATTGGGGAACAGCATGGGGGCGACAGGCCCTGCAGGTGCAGATGGCAGAGGATAGGGAAAGAACAGGAAGGAGGGGTCCAGGTGAGGCCCTCTGGTCACTGTTGGCCAAGATCCCAAGGACTGTGTATGCCCAGACCCTGCCTCCGCCCTCTTCCCCAGAGGCAGGAGCCTCCACTGTGGAAAAATACCCAGTTGGGTGCCAGGGAGGAGGCGAGGCCTGGCCAGCTCCCTTGCCCTGTCAGGACCAGCTTTTACAGACTGGGTTCTGGGAAAGCCAGATTGCATCAGACGATGCTGAGGGGCTGAAGGCAGTCTGTGGTCTGAGGAGCAGACAGCCTTATAAGTAGGGGTGAGTGAGCCAGGAGAGGAGAGGCGCTCTTTTTGGAAACCAGACACAAACAAGCCTTGGGTGAGGAGGAGAGACAGAGTAGCTGGGCATGATGGCCACCTTGCCCCACACGGCCAGCTCCTCCCGGCAGACCCCAGGCCCAGAGGATGAGGACACCAGCCTGGATGAGTATGACCTCTACAGCCTGGCCCACCCTTACGTAGGTAAGGCCACTCTGCCACCTTCCCGCTCCTTCCTCTCCCAAGCCCCTGTCCCATCCAGCAGGACCCTGCCCCTGGGTCTTCTCTGTGGTCCTTGCCCTTCTCCCCCTCTTCCGTGCCCCCATAAGTCACATCCTCCTAATCCCTCACTACTGAGCCGGGTCTTACTCAGCCCTGGGCCATCACATACCTGGGGGACCCTCAGTCTACATTGGAGGAAACAGGGAGCAGAGGTGTGACCGACCCAGAGTCGCGTGGTGACGCTCCTCCGGCATTCCTGCCCTTCCTACCCTGGCAACCCGGATCACCTACCTCTCCTTTGAGTCCTTGCATTACGATTCACCTCAATTCCTTCCCTGGGGACCAGCCAGTGGAGGCCGGAAGGGTCGCACCAAGAGAGAAGCAGCTGCCCACACCAACCGCCCCAGTCCTGGTGGGCATGAGAGGAAGCTAGTGACCAAGTTCCAGAACTCGGAAAGGAACAAAGCCAGGCGCTGAAGCAAAGCTGCAGGTAAGGGGTCAGGGCCAGAGGGCCAGTGGAGGTGTCTTTGCCTTGAAAGGACAGATCTCAAGATGTGTGGCTGGGCCCAGAGAAGGGAGGGAGGAAACATTGGAATAAAATGAGACACTTTTTTTTTGGTACCAGGGATTGAACCCAGGGTGCTTAACCACGGAGCCACATCCCCAGCCCTTTTTATTTTTTCTTTTGAGACAGGGTCTCCCTGAGTTGCTTAGGGCCTCGTTAAATTGCTGAGGCTGGCTTCAAACTTGCAATCCTCCTGCCTCAGCCTCCTGAGCCACTGGCATCTCAGGTGTGCACCTCCAGGCCTGACTAGACACTTTTGATTCTGTTTCCCAGTGACCAGTACAAAGAGGGGAACACGCAACCTTTCCACTTGAGGGGACATTTGGTTTACAGAGAGAGAAACTGAGGTCAGAGTCAGTCGGTTATGGAAGAAGTTACAGAGGAAGTGAGTAGGAGGGGCAGAACCAGAACCCAGGTCCCTGTCTTTTTCACCAGCTGCTTTCCTTCCCCCCAGATGAGGCCAGACCACAGACTCTACCTAGCAACGAAGACTGGACACAACACCCAGCAATGGAGACAGGCTTTCGAGCAATTGACCTGGGGGCAGCATCTGGGTCCACTTGCACCCACCCTCATCCCCACGTGCGTGGGGGCCCCAGGGGGCCACCAAGGGCCAGCAAAAGGGCAGAGAGGAACAAGGCAGGGGATGGACGGGCAGAGTCAAGGAGGTCTCCCCACCCCTTCTCCCCAAGAAAAGAAATGATGAAGAAACTGGAGCCCCCACCAAAGGACAGCAGGGGCAATAAACAAAGTCCAGCAGCAGCAGCCTCTCTCTGTGTCCTGGCTCTGGGTGTCTTTTTGTTTGGGCAAGCTTCTGCCTGCGTGCGTCTCCATCTTGCAGGAACCAGCAAGACCTGAGTGTGGCCGTGTGTTTGTTTTGGCTGTTCCTGTAGGGACCTTGCTGTGAGTCATCTCTTTTGTTTGGGTGAATGGGTGAATACATTTCTGTGATCTCATGTGGGGTGTAAGAGAATTTCCTCTGTTTCCTGGCAGTGTGGTCCATGAAACGTGTCCCTCCTTGGTTCCTATCCATTCATGGGTATGATTACATCGTATTTATATAAAATTGCCTTTGGAATGTATTATTAATTTATCGATGCTATCTGCAAGATGGGAGAAAAATGAAATTTAAAATACAGAGAGATTTGCCCTAAATGACTCAGGGCTCAAATTCAAGCACTCATATTATCCTCAAAGGGCCTTCCAGGAGAGGGTTCTAGGGGGTCACCTGGGGAAAGATTCTAGCCCAGTGTGATCCATCTCAACACCAGAGTTCCAAAAGAATACAGAGCCAAGAAGAGTGTTGCTGGAGCTAAGCAGATATATTGGTTGAGATATATATTTGGGCTATTGTACTGAAGATTCAGACAACACAGGATAGAAAGTTTTATGTCTCTCACACAGCAGCCCCAAGGGTAGGCATTACTGTGCTAAAATGGCAGCTTCATTGCGTGCAAGATTCTAGCTACTTCCTCATTGTTCTGCTACACTCAAAACATGGCTTCCAGTCTGAGTCCAAAAGAGCTGCTCCAGTACCTGCCATCACACCCACATTTCAGCCTGTGGAAAGAGGTAAGAGCCTAAAGGAGACCACACTTATTCATTTCTAAGGGCAACATCTAAAAGTAGAATGCATCACATCTGCTCAGAATTTAGTCACACGGCCACACCCCACAAGAGTTGCTGGGAAGGTAGTTATTTTGCTTGATCCACACGGTACACCACACTTGGATGGGGACAGAGCTTTTCTATTAAAGGAAGCAAGCAAGAATGAATATCTGAAGAAACTCTCACGAGACATTGCCCACATGCTGACCAACAGAAACAGGAGGAGGAGCCCCTAATTCCGGCCCTGGGCTTGGCGGTTGTCCTTTTCTCCTATCCCTTCCATATGAGCCCTGGTTTGTTCTTTGGGCCCAAGAATGTGAACAGGCGACAGAGGCACCTTTTGGAGCAGCTAATATATCACAGCACCAGCAGGAGCATTCCGGGACCTCTATCCACCCATTTCCCCTGAATCCAGCCTGCTAACAGAGCCACAGAATCTAGGCACAGCCTGGAAGAATAGGAAAAGATTTCTGGCCTGGGGGCTGGGAGGTGTGGCTCAACTGGTGGAGCGCTTGCCTGGTGTGCCCAAGGACCCCGGTTGAAACTCCAGCAAGGCATACCCAACTAAGTGTTGGAGAAACTAAGGCCAGAAAATAAAATAAAATTGATTTTCTTAAACACACACACACACATACACATTGAAACATGAGGGACTGGAGACTGTAATTGATTGCTGGTCACTTACTCCTCTGAGTCTTCTTTTCCCCACCTGTCAAACGGATTCCCTTCTATCAAAGGAGAAGACAAGCGCTGGAGCGGTGGCTCAGTGGTTAGGGTGCTTGCACAGCGTATGCAAGTTCAAACCCCAGCACCACGTACACAACCAAGTGTAGGAGCAACGAAGGCCACGTGAAAACCTAGATAAAATTGATTCTCTCTATCTCTCTGTGTCTCTCACTGTCCCTCTCTCTTTAAAAAAAAAAAGAAAGAAAGAAGAAGGAGAAAATGAACACTGAGAAGAGCCTTGTCCCTTCCTGTTGTGGCCACTCCCAGCATCCTGGATCCCTTGACTCTTGCCAGGAGGCCCCACACACCACCCCTTACTCTTGGCCTCTGATTGGCCTTTCCCTGCCTCCCCGCTCCCTGGCACAGCCTCTGCCTGGGAGGCCCTGCCTCTGTTCTGGGAAGTGTCAAGGCAATTCTTGAGTCACGGAACTTCTGGATCAGGAAGGATCCCTCTTCTTTCTCCACCCCTGCTTCTCTAGATGCTTTCTTCTTCTTCTGATGTCATGTACTGTCTGTTTCTTCGGGAGTGTCCTCCTGAGAACTGAAGAAATCACTGACCGTTTCCCCTTGGGGGCTCGCAGAAACTTCCCTGTGAGGTTTCTATAACTCATAGGGTTCCCAGGTCCTTGTAAAGAATTGAGCAACTCACTGTGGGGTTATTATTCGTTCTGCGAGCAATCTGATCCTCCACGCACCCTTTTCTCAAAAGCCAGCCCTCAGATACATATTGATATATATCTTTAAATTTCAGAATGACCCAAAGTTAATTTTCAACTAGCACTCCTTAGAGAGGATACAAATAGCAGTCATCGTCGTAGCTACCACTACTGATGACACCTACCTCAGGGTTTTTCCAGCTTCACGATTTACACAGAACTCTCGTGATTTCTGCCGTACAGCACATAAGATAGACTACACCGTCTTAGCACTGGCAAAGTGACTCCTTACTGTTTTTACTCAAATGTAGTTAAAAAAGAAACTATATGACCATCCAAACTGGAAAACCACCGTCACATGTCGCAAGTTGGAATTAACTATAACAAGAAATACCTTTTAAAAGCACTGGAGGGTAGTTCAGTGATTACAGCGCTTGCCTGGCATGCATAAAGATGTGGGTTCGAACCCCAGCACCACCTACACAAGGAAGTGTCAGAGCAACGAAAGCCACATGAAAAACTAAATAAAATTTATTCTCTCTCTCTTAAAAAAAAAAAAAGTTTAGGGGATAGAGCAGCGGCTCAGTGTTAGAGCACTTGCCTGGCATCTGTGAGGACCCAGGTTCAAACCCCAGCACCACATACAAAACTATGTTGGAGAAACTAAAACCAGATGAAAAAACAAAATTGATTCTCTCTCTCACTTTATCCTTCTGTCTCACTCTCTTTTTTTTTTAAGAGAGAGGGACAGTGAGAGAGACAGAGAAAGGGAGAAACAACTTTATTTAGTTTTTCACATGGCCTTAGTTGCTCCAACACTCAGTTGTGTACGTGGTGCTGGGGTTTGAACCCAGGTCCTCGTGCTTGCCAGGCAAGCGCCGAAACCGCTGAGCCACCGCTCCAGCCCCTCGCTCTCTTTCTCTTAAAAAAAAGAAAATCATCTAGCTGGGTGCAGTGGTGCACACCTGTAATCCCAGCAGCTCAGGAGGCTGAGGCAGGAGGATCGCAAGTTCAAAGCCAGCCTCAGCAACTTTGCGAGACCCTGTCTCAAAAAATAAATAAATAAATAAATAAATAAAATAAAATAAATAAAAAGGGCTGGGGATGTGGCTCTGGGGTTAATCATCCCTGGGTTCAATCCCTGATACAAAAAAAAAAAAAGTTCATCGGTTGGCCCAGCATGGTGGTTCACCTCTGCATCACCTTAATGACTTAGTGTACCAAGACTTACAAGTGCACACACTTGGGGAAACACACAGTGTGACATAATAAGAAAAATATAGTATTTGCCAGGTGCTCTGACACACACCTGTAATCCTAGCTACTCGGGAGGTTGAGGGAGAAGGATTGCAAGTTTGGGATCAGTCTGGGCAACTTCGCAAGACCCTAAGCAACTTAGCAAGACCCTGTCTCAAAGCATAAAAGGGCTGTGACTGACTCAGTGGTAGAGCACCTTCCAAGCATGCATGAGACCCTGGGTCCAATTCCCAGCAACTTGTGAAGAAAGGAACAAGGGAAAGGAAGGACCTGTGTGTGTCACTTACCTCCATGTACAGACGGCCTACAATTTATGATGTTGCAACCTGTGATTCATTGGCTTTGCAATGGTGCAGAAGCTGAGTGCATTCCGATTCCAGAGGCTTGGGAGGCTGAGGCAGGAGGATCACAGGTTTAAGGCCAGCTTCAGCAACTTAGTGAGGCCCTAAGCAACTTAGCAAGACCCTGCCTCAAAATTAAAAAAAAATTAAGGGGTTGGGGATTTAGCTCAGTGGCAGAGCCCTTGCCTAGCATACACAAGGCCCGGAGTTTGGTCCTCAGCCCTGAAAAAAAAAATTAAGAGGCTGGAGGATGTGGCTCAGTAGTTGAGCATCCCTGGGTTTAATCCCTAGTACCAAAAAAAAAAAAAAAAAAGGAGGAGAGGGTCCCAGAACTCAGGGAAACATCTACTTAGATGTTTATAAAGGATGCATGGGAGAGATGCATAAGCAAGGAGGGCTGGTGGAGGAAGCTTCCAAGCCCTCTCCAGGCAAGTCACCTCCCCCAGCACCTCCATGTGCCCCGCAGCCCCACAGCTTCCCAAACCCCTTTGCTTAGGGTTTTTGGGGAGTTCCCATTCCAGAGGCATAGCTGATTGAATTATTGGCTCAGGCTTCAGCCCTGCTCCCTATTCTGGAGGGTGGGAAGGTGGAGGCTGAAAGTTCACACTGGAGGATGGTGGCTGTTTTTTCCTGGTGACCAGCACACATCCTCCATTCATAGAAACTCAGTTACAGTTGAAAGGGGCTGATGATGAATAATAAAAATGCTCCTTTCAGGGTTGGAGTGGTGGCTCCAATGCACAGGGACGTGGGTTTGAACCCCAGCACCATGTACATAACGAAATGTTGGAGCAACAAAAGCCGCATGAAAAAACAAATAAAATTGATTCTCTCTCTCTTTAAAAAAAAAATGCTCCTTTTACCCCTGTCACTCAGGAAATTCCAAGGGTTTTAGGAACTCTATGCCAGGAGCTGGGAGGAAGAACAAGTGCTTATTTCTTATAATATCACAACTGGTTTTTCATAAGCAAAACACTGTGCTCGGTGCTTTGCATACATGAAACAACCTCACCGTCATCATTAGGAAGTGCAAGAAAGTACCCATGCTGCCAGGCATGGGAACACACGCTTGTCGTCCCAGTGACTCAGGAGGCTGAGGCAGGAGGATCACAATGCCAGCCTCAGCAGTTACCGAGGCCCTAAGCAACTTAGTGAAAGCCTATCTCAAGGTAATAAAATAAAATGGGTGGGGATGTGGCCCCCCCATCTTCTAGAGAGTTCTGTAGCCTTAGTTTTATGCTAAGAGATCTCTGAAATAAAGGGCTTATTGAGCTGTCTGTTACAGATTTGAGGTAAAAGGATTGATCCTGGGAAAAATTCCCTAAACCACCGGTGTCACCACCAGAGAGCAGTTGGAAAATGTCCACTAGTCCTTAGGGCCTACAGGGTATTTTGTAACAAAATTTTGGGGAAAAGAAACAGTGATAAAACCTGGTGAGGTGGCACACACCTATAATCCCAGTGGCTCAGGAGACTGAGGCAGGAGGATCGCAAGTTCAAAGCCAGCCTCAGCAACTTAGCAAGGCAGAAAACAATTTTTGTGAGAACCTGTCTCAAAATGAAAAATAAAAAGATAGGGGTGGGTGCTGGAGCGGTGGCTCAGTAGTAGAGCGCTTGCCTGTCATGCATGAGGACCCAGGTTTGATCCCTAGCACTACATATACAAGTAAGTGTCAGAGAAACTAAAATCAGATGAAAAAAATAAATAAAACTGATTTCTCTCTTTTCGCTCTCACTCTCTCTCTTTAAATAAAAGGGTGGGCTGGGGATGTGGCTTTTTTTAAGGACCCCTGTTTACTTAAAAAAAAAAAAACGGAAAACCAAACATAATGGTAATGTTGAAGCTATGTTGGCGAATGCTCAGAGGGGAGGGAGGATATAATGCTGGGGACATTTTTGACAATTCTTGGTTGGTGCTAAATGCAGAATGAGATGTGGCTTTGATGGGTGTCCTCAGTGATACTGGCCCAGTGGAAATCGGGACCGGGTTCACGTTCCACAGAGCTGAAGAATGAAAATCAGCTGGGGAACACCGAGGCAAGCCAAGAAGACAGATTCTATTTTAGAAAGGGATAGTGAGGGGCTGGAGCGGAGGCTCAGCGATTGGAGCGCTTGCCTGACATGTGCGAGGACCCCAGTTCTTTCTAACCCAAGCACCACAGACACAATGAAGTGTCAGAAAAACAAGACCCAGATGAAAGAATAAAATTGATTTTCTTTCTCTCTCTCTCTCTCTCACTTTCCCTTTCTTTAAAAAAAATCCTCCCTTAATTAATCATTGTATTGCATGAGTACTAAA